>CAUYRH010119144.1:0-37448 GCA_963574655.1 Perodicticus potto
ATTAAATCATAATTGTGTACATTGGTGCAATCATAGGGCAGAATGTGCTTCATATACAATCAGAAACATTTTGATCCTACTGTGAGAGATAGCCCTCATAGCATTTTCTTTTTTTTTTTTATTTTTTTTTATTTTTTTAATACATGTATTTTATTATTCTTCATTACATTATTTCCCCCCCTCCCCACCCATCCGTGATAAGACAGAATTGATTTACAGAAAAGAATACAGAAAACACCAAAGCTCCTGGTAGTGGGAGACATTTCAAGTAGGGAGAAAGAAGCTCTCTCCGTTCCTTTCCCGGTCTTTACCCGTCTCCTCCTCTAGGCCTCTAGCCTCAGGGTATATATAGGTGTATGGGTTCCTTGGCCAGGAAACGAATGAATGCAGTCCCTTCCGCCAGGGGGAAGGTGAATGAGTGCATCAATGAAAGTACATAGTCCATCCATGGAATTCAGGCCTAGGAAATTCACAAGAACCTGACCTAGGCATAGGAAATGGGGGTTCCACATTTAGTCCCAAGTGTAAAGTGAAGGAGACACCAAGGCACAAGTGTCTCCTCAGCAGTTGTCCAGCCTTTTTGGCTATTGGAGCCTCTAGTGGGCGTTGTAGGTCCCCCTCCTTGCCTGTCATCCAGCCCACTGGCTCTTCAGCTGGTGCCATGAGCAATATTTACTGAAAAATTATCTCTACAGATAATATGACTACAGGTGATTTGGTCAAAAACAAATATCCCAAGTCATTGTGTTTTTCTTATCTGTCATCTGCGTGTACTATGGGGCAGTTTTAAAACTTTTAAACTAGAACCACCTAAAAGAAATACAGGTGACCACTGAACAACATGGACTTGAACTGTATGGGTCTACACTCAGATTTTCTTCCACCTAAGCCACCACAGACAAGACCAACAAGTCTCAACATAAAGATAGTAAGGATGAATATCTTTACAATGAAGACCTTTACCAGCGAGAGTGCAGTGCCTTTATATAGCTCATTACAACCTCAAACTCCTGGGCTCAAATAAGCCTCCTAAGTAGCCAAGACCTGGCTAATTTTTCTTTTTTTAAAAAAAACAGAGTCTCACTATGTCACCTTCATTAGAGTGCCGTGGTGTCACAGCAACCTCAAACTCTTGGGCTTAAGTGATTCTCTTGCCTCAGCTTCCCAAGTAGGTGGGACTACAGGCACCCGCCACATGACCCAGCTATATTTTTTGTTGCAGTTGTCATTGCTGTCTAGCTGGCCCAAGCCAGTTTCGAACCCGCCAGCCTTGGTGTATGTGGCTGGCACCGTAACCACTGTGCTATGGGCGCCAAGCCTAATTTTTCTATTTTTATTAGAACATCTCGCTCTTCCTCAGGCTGGTCTCCAACAACTGAGCTCTAACAATCCTCCCCCCTCAATCTCCCAAAATGCTAGGATTATAGGCATGAGCCACCATGCCCGGCCTCATACGATTTTCTTAGTAACATTATTTTTGCAACTTACTTCATTGTAAGAACAAAGCTTATAACATATATAAACACATAAAATGTGTTAATCAATTATGTCACCAGTAAGGCTTCTGATCAACAGTAGGCTATTAGTAATTAAGTTTCGGGAGTCAAAAGTTATATGCAAAGTTCTGACTGTGAGGAGGGCCAGCACCTCTAACCTCCCTGCAACAGTGCTCAAGGGTTAACCATATAATTGTGCGTTCACCACTAACTCCAGAACACTTTCATCACCTCAAAAGAAACCCTGATCCAACTGTCAGTCACTTTCCATTCTTTCCCCCCATCACCAGCCCTAAGCAACAACTAATTGGTCTCATAGGATTTGCCTAGTCTGGAGATCTCTTTCAGTTTTGCTTGTTTGTTTTTTGTAGAGACAGAGTCTCACTTTATGGCCCTCGGTAGAGCGCCATGGCATCACACTGCTCACAGCAACCTCCAACTCCTGGGCTTAGGCAATTCTCTTGCCTCAGCCTCTCAAGCAGCTGGGTGCCCGCCACAACGCCCGGCTATTTTTCTGTTTTTGCAGTTTGGCCGAGGCCGAGTTTGAACCCGCCATCTTCGGTATATGGGGCCGGCACCCTACTTGATGAGCCACAAGTGCTGCCCTGTGTGTATGTTTTTTGAGACAGAGTTTCACTTTGTTGCCCTTGATAGAGTGCCATGGTGTCATAGCTCATAGCAACCTCAAACTCTTGGGCTCAAGCGATCCTCTTCCCTCAACCTCTCAAGTAGCTAAGTCTTCATGTACTCACTGCAACACCCGCCAGGCAGTTTTTAGAGATGAGATCTCACTCTTGCTCAGTCTGGTCTCGAACTCCTAAGCTCAAGCAATCCTATTCTGGATATTTCATTAAAATAGAATACAAATATATAGTAGAACCACTATAAGCTGACTATGCAAGGGACTGTAACAAACTGGTTAATGTATGGAGGTGGTCAACATAAGAAACTAGGCCTATTATACTGATATGTACATGTACTTTCTTTTCTTTTTTATCCTTGTATCTTAATGCACAGCATATTTTATTTTTTTTATCTTTTATTAGAGAGTATCATACAAAATCATACATAATCAAAACACAGTAAAATCATACAAAATCAACACTTTCACTGCTTTTTTATAGTTGAATAATTCTTTCTGAAAAAAAGAAATCAATTTTGGTCTGTTTCTTACTCATGTTACAAACCTAAGTGGCAAAGAAAGCTCTCTCAACATTGGCTACACCACTGGGCATTTTTCCACAGCAAATGCTTTCAACTGCTTTATCAAATACTTGACATACTTTTCTTTTAAAGCCTCTAGAATTTGTGTCTTTGTCACTTGCTTCTTCTACTTCATCAGCTGCTGCATGCGCTTTTATTTTATTTTATTTTTTTTAGAGACAGAGTCTCACTTTATCGCCCTCGGTAGAGTGCTGTGGCATCACAGCTCATAGCAACCTCCAACTCCTGGGCTTAGGCAATTCTCCTGCCTCAGCCTCCCAAGTAGCTGGGACTACAGGCGCCCGCTACAACGCCCAGCTATTTTTCTGTTTTGCAGTTCAGCTGAGGCTGGGTTTGACCCCGCCACCTTCAGTATATGGGGCTGGCACCCTACTCGATGAGCCACAGGCGCCTCCCCTGCATGCGCTTTTATATTGGTTTATAATTCAGTCAATATCACTTAGAAAACTGCTTCTGGGTCAGGTTCATTACAGTATGCCACCTCAGCATCCATTGCAACAAAATCTTCAAAATCTACACCTCCAAAGTCTGCCAGGGGAAATGGACTGTCTGATGAGGCCAAAACATCATACTCTTGGATTATGGCAAACTCAGCTTTCTTGAAATGACTCCACATACTGGCTGAACTTTATTCCAAGCAGAACTGATCCACAAGATAGAATCCACAGTGTTAACTGAGGCAGCAGATGAAGTCACTTCCACAGGTAGACCACAGGTAGACCACAGGTAGACCACAGGTTTGTGTTTTCATAGAGATCTACTGCACCAGCTAAACTTGGTAGTGCATTTTAAATGTTTTGATGATGGCTTGGTCAAGAGGTTGAATTTTTGAGGTCGTGTTTGGAGGCAGAAATTTCAATGTCACATTTGTGAAATGACTCACTTGTGGGTAGTCAGGACTGACTACTGTCAGTAGAATAGACTCTTCCTTCTTCATTTCTAGTTTGATACCCTTTACCCACTCCTCAAGTAGGGTGCCAGTCATCCAGGTATATTTTTTTGATTTCCAAGTGACAGGAAGGTCTTTGGTCTTCACGTTCTTAAACATGCATGGCTTTACCAACTTACCAAGGGCTTTAGTTTCTCTCTAATTGAGCTAGCACAAAGCACAATTGTGAAACCTTCTTTGGAAAATTTTCTGCTCTTACATTTGTCACTCCTCATGACAAGGCTCCTGTCATGCATCACCTTGAAAGAGTTCACACTTTTCAGTGTTAAAGATGTTGCCAACACCAAAGTCCCATCTTTGAAGTCTATGGTGAAGTCTGGAAACTTTTGGATGAACTCTTCCACAACTTCTACTGAAACATCATTGGATTCACCACAAAGACTTTCTGCAAAATCTTGGGTTGCAGTTTAAATTTCTTTTTTTGGAGACGGGGTCTCATCATGTCACCCTCAGTAGAATGCTATGGTGTCACAGCTCACAGCGACCTCAAGCTCTTGGGCTCAAGCAATTCTCTTGCTTCAGCCTCCCATGTAGCTGGCACTACAGGTAGCCACAATGCCTGGCTATTGTTTGTTTGTTTTGTTTGTTTGTTTAGCAGGCTCTGGCTGGGTTCGAACCCACCAGCCCCTGTGCATGTGGCTGGCACCTAACCACTGAGCTACAGGAGCTGAGACATTTTAAATTTCTCAAGCCAACCACAGATGCTTGGAAACATGGCACCCCAAATTCCTATGCAAATATTTTAGCAACTTCTGGGACCATCGGCCTGGAGATTCCGGTGCTAACTGCCCTCCCCTCGTTTGTTTGAATCAGCTTAATATGGTTTCACTGACATCATAGAGGAAGTTTTCCTCCTTTTGGAGCTGTAGGTCTCCACTTTCCTTACAATATCTCTCCAGTACTCACATTTACATTTTTTTTTTTTAAGAGGCAGAATCTCACTTTATTGCCCACAGTAGAGTGCTGTGGCATCACAGCTCACAGCAACCTCCAGCTCTTGGGCTAGGCGATTCTCTTGCCTTAGCCTCCTGAGTAGCTGGAACTACAGGTGCCCACCACCATGCCTGGTTTTTTTTTTGTTGCAGTTTGGGTGGGGCCAGGCTTGAACCTGCCACTCTTGATATATGGGGCTGGTGCCCTACTCACTTAGGCACAGGTGCCGCCCATGTTTACATTTTTGCATGTTGCTAAATGTGGTCTTGCTAACACCAAAATGTTCCAAAATGGCTGTTGCTTTCCAGAAAATGAAGAAGACCAACCTTTCCCTTTATTGTCAGATCTTTCCTTTGGGTCATTATATTTCCATTAACTGTAAAATTTTTCAATAACTGAAAGATGTGCTCACAATTCAGACAAATCCTTCGCACTGAAAAAATCTGCAGGCTCAGCGCCTGTGACTCAATGGGCTAAGGCGCCAACCACGTACACCTGAGCTGGCGGTTTCGAATCCAGTCCGGGCCTGCCAAACAACGACGGCTGCAACCAAAACATGGCCGGGCGTTGTGGTGGGCGCCTGTAGTTCCAGCTACTTGGGAGGCAGAGACAAGAGACTCGCTTGAGCCCAGGAATTGGAGGTTGCTGTGAGGTGTGATGCCATAGCACTCTATCCAGGGTGACAGCCTGAGGCTCTGTCTCAAAAAAAAAAAAAAAAAAGGAAAAAGAAAACAAAGAAAAAATCTGCAATATGTGATAAACAATAGGATAATAGGCCTAATTGGACACATAATAACAAAACATAAAAGAAAAACTTATACTAAAGAAAAAGGGGTGAAGTCCATACCTTCTACCCCTTGGTACAGAGTGAACTCAAATGGTCAAGTTATAGAGGGTAATCTAATATTGTGTGTCATGGTCCAAGTGGTCAAGATACAACAGGGCTGGTCAATACATAGAGGTCAATTTTCCACAAAGTGTTGCATGTCCAGTCTATGAAAATTAGGTCAACTTAGGGAGGTGGTCAACTGTGAAGGCTCTACTGTAATACATGGCATTTTGTATCTGGCTCTGTCACTTACGTTTTCAAGGCTCATCCATGTAGCCTGAATTCGTACTTCATTACTTTTATTAATTCAAAAACTTTTTAGTATTACAAAATGCCGTAATAAGTGTCTCCCAGGGTGGTGCCTGTGGCTCAAAGGAGTAGGGCACCGGTCCCATATGCCAGAGGTGGCGGGTTCAAACCCAGCCCCGGGCCAAAAAAAAAAATAAGTCTCTCCCCCTAGCAGATTTCATTCCTTTTTATGGTTGAATACCCATCATACAACGAAAATACAGTCGGCCCTCTACATCCACAGACTCAACCAATCACAGATCACAAATATTAAACGAAAGAAAAAAAAAGAAGGCCAAGACTGGTGGCTCACACCTGTAATTCTAGCACTCTGGGAGACTGAGGCTGGTGAATTACTTGAGCTCATGAGTAAGAAACCAGCCTAAACAAGAATGAGACCCCTGTCTCTAAAAAACGGCCAGGCACTGTGGCAGGCACCTGTAGGAGGCTAAGGCAAGAGAATCACTTGAGCCTAAGAGTTTGAGGTCGGTGAAGGTGACAAAGTGAGACTATGTCTCAAAAATAAATAAATAAATAAATAAATACATCCACAAATTTTTAAAATACAGTATAACTATTTGCACGGCACTTAGATACTGTAAGTACTCTAGTGATGATTTAAAGCAGGAGTGTCCAACCTGAGACCAGGCCACATGCTGACTGAAGACTGTTTTGCTTACCTTGGTTTAGAAAAGTATGCCTGGACCTTTTGTTTTGCTCATTTGCTATTGTTAGCATTTATGTATTTAATGTGTGGCCCAAAGCAACTCTTATTTTTCTAATTTGCAGCAGAGGAAAAAAAAGGTTGAACACCCCTGATTTAAAGTACACAGGAGTGGCTAGGCATAGTGCTTGTAATCCCAACACTTTGGGAGACTGAGGCAGGAGGATTGCTTGAGGCCAGGAGTTTGAGGCCAGTCCAGGCAACACAGCCAGACCTCATTTCTATAAAAAAATTTTTAGGCTCGGCGCCTGTGGCTCAACGGGCTAAGGCGCCAACCATGTACACCTGAGCTGGCAGGTTCAAATCCAGCCCAGGCCCGCCAAACGAAGACGGTTGCAACCAAAAAATGGCCGGGCGTTGTGGCGGGTGCCTGTAGTCCCAGTTACTTGAGAGGTGGAGGCAAGAGACTCGCTTGAGCCCAGGAATTGGAGGTTGCTGTGAGCTGTGATGCCACCGCACTCTATCCAGGGTGACAGCTTGAGGTTCTGTCTCAAAATAAATAAATAAATAAATAAATAACTTTTTTTTAAAAGAGAGGTAAAAAGGGGGGCGAGGGTGTGGCTCATGCCTAACACTCTGGGAGGCCAAGGCCAAGCTGGATTGCTTCAGCTCACAGATTCAAGACCAGCCTGAGTTAGACAAGACCTCGTCTCTAAAAATAGCCAAGCACTGTGGTGGGTGCCTGTAGTCCTAGCTACTCGGGAGACTGAGGCAAGAGAATAGCTTGAGCCCAAGAGTTTAAGGTTGCTATGAGTTATACTGCCAGGGCACTCTCCCAAGGATGGATGACAAAGTGAGACTTATCTCAAAAAAAAAAAAAAAAAAAAAGGAGTGAGTTAAAATATGTAGGAGGATATGCATAGGTTATATGCAAATATCACACCTTTTTTCAGGGAAGTAGGGTGGGTGGAAAAGGAGATCAAGTTCTACTCTGTCACCTTGAATAGTGTGAATGGTGTCATCACAGTTCACAACAACCTCAAATTTCTGGGTTCAAGCAATCCTCTTGCCTCTGCCTCTTCACGCCCAGTTAGTTTTTTTCTTTTTTAGTAGAGATGGGGTTTTGCTCTTGCTTGGGCTGGTCTCAAACTCCCGAGCTCAAGCAATCTACCCACTTCGGTCTCCCAGAGTGTTAGGATTATAGGTGTGAGCCACCATGCCCAGTAACCATTTTACATAAGGGAATTTAGCATCCATGAATTTTAATAGCTGCAGCGGTACTAGAACCAATATTGTGAAAATACCAAGGGATGATTGTAACACATTTTGTTCATCCATTCATCAGCTGATGGGCTTTTTGTTGTTTCCATTTTTTGGCTATCATAAATAATGTGACTATGAATATTCATGTGCAAGTCTTTGTTCAGATATGTTTTCATTTGGGGAAGAATACATCAAGGAGTGAAAAGAAATGTGCACAGGGTATCAGATGCTATGAAAGATTACTTAAAATAAGAAAAAGTACAGTTAATAAATAATTGCTACTGCTTACAGTTTTATTTTGATAAAAACTAAATAAGGAAAAAAACAACATCAGCATTAAAAAGCTCAAAAGTAACATTTCTACTTAGACTAGGTATCAAAGAGTAATCAACAACTCTCCTCATCAAAAGAAATCATGACTGAACAAAAACCTAAATAAGTATGTATCAACAGTTACACAGTAGATATCATCAGCACAATGTGAGACACGTTAATTTGTAAAAGCCAGTGAATCAAAGCGCTCTAGCCATGCTATTATAAAAAAAAGATGCTGATTATAAGAAATCCTAAAATAGCACTGTGGTGACAATCTTGCAACTCAAAACTAAATAGCAAAATAATCATTAAACTAAATTCTTTAAAAACCTGTCTACCATTGTCTTGCAGAGATTTATGTTATGATGACTTCATTAGTCATTCTATTTCATAAATCCTCACCTCTTTTGGAGTTTTATGAGCTGCACAAAGAAAAATCCATTGTTCAGTTGCTGTCATTTGAGTGCAAGTATCTGGATGGCATTCACTCTGTTAAAAATAATTAAAATTTCTTAATATATGAAATAATAATGAAAAAGTTTATCATTTGTGTTACATTTCCATAAGTTAGGAATTTTGTTGTACGACTCTTAGCAATGGATCATTCGGCTTGTGCATAGATTAAAAAAAAAAAAGAAATTTTGTATAAGCACATTTAATTCTCAAAACAAATAAACATATCAGAACTTTACTATAGCTTTAACTTAAAAGAAAATATTACCTGAAGTTTGACAGCAAGTCCATTTAGCTCAAGGCAGAACTGCCTGAAAATGCAAATACATAAATGAAAAGTCACTTCTATTCTCCAAGATTATTTTTAAAATATTAACTGTAAAAAGGGAATCCCATCAGTACTATCCTTCCTCTCCCATCATCATTAAGACCACTGGAGGCTGGGCATGGCAGCTCATGCCTATACTCCTTGAACTATAGGAGGAGGCTGAGGTGTGTGAGCTGCTTGAGCTGAGGACTTAGAGACCACCCTGAGTAAGAACAAGACCCCATCTCTACTAAAAATAGAAAAATTAGCCAGGCTTGGTGGTGGGCACCTGTAGTCTCAGGTATTAGGGAGGCAAGAGGATTGCTTGAGCCCAGGAAGTTGAGGTTGCTGGGAGCTATCAGGAGCTATGATACCACTGTACTCTAGCCTGGGCAACACAGTAAGACTTCAGATTAAAAATCAAAAACACAAATGACTCTAATGAAATGATCAATACCAGAGTTCAGTAAGCTGATCACTCTCTTATATACTGGAAATTAGTATAATTTTTTGAGAAGAAATTTGGAAATATTTACACCAAGATCTTTAGGAAGTGTATTTTTTTTTTTTTTTTTGAGACAAAGTCTCAAGCTGTCACCCTGGGTAGAGTGCCATGGCGTCACAGCTCACAGCAACCTCAAACTCTTGGGCTTAAGCAATCTTCTTGTCTCAGACTCCCAAGTAGCTGGGACTACAGGCACCTGCCACAACGCTTGACTATTTTTTGTTGCAGTTGTTATTGTTGTTTTAGCTGACCCGGGATGGGTTCCAACCCGCCACCCTCGGTTTATGTGGCCAGCACACTGCCAACTGACCTATAGGCATTGCCCAGAAGTGTATCACCCTGGATAGAGTGCGGTGGCATCACAGCTCATAGCAACCTCCAATTCCTGGGCTCAAGCGAGTCTCCTGCCTCTGCCTCCCAAGCAGCTGGGACTACAGGCGCCCACCACAATGCCCAACCATTTTTTTGGTTGCAGCCGTCATTGTTGATTGGTGGGCCTGGGCTGGATTCGAATCCTCCAGCTCAGGTGTACGTGGCTGGTGCCTTAGCCCGTTGAGCCGCAGGCGCCGAGTCAAATGTATATTTCTGACTAAAAAATCTACTGTAAAGAAATAATCAGAACCACATGTAGATACACATACAAAGACATTCACAAAACCTACATGTACACATGAGAAAATCTTTGAGATAGTCTAAATGAGTAGCAACTGGAGGGTAGCAAAACGTTGGTACACATAAACATATTACATACAAAGGATATATGTTTGTATTCACATATAGATTGTTTTGTTAAAATAAGGCTCCAGTCATGTAAAAAATATTATGTGCATATAGACACAAACAGTCATAAAGAGAGATACAAAGAAAAAATATTTAAGTATTTTATACTCACATGTATTTTACCAGTTTTGTTCCGACTACAACGTATTCCTGATAAAAAGTTCAAATATGGGTGGTGCCTGTGGGTCAGTGGGTAGGGCACGGGCCCCATATACTGAGGGTGACTGGATCAAACCCGGTCCCTGGCCAAACTGCAACAAAAAATAGGTGGGCATTGTGGCAGGAATCTGTAGTCCCAGCTACTCGGGAGGCTGAGGCAAGAGAATCGCCTAAGCCCAGGAGTTGGGGGTTGTTGTGAGATGTGACGCCACAGCACTCTATGGAGGGCAATAAAGAGAGACTCGGTCTCCAAAAAAAGAAAAAAATTCCTTCAAATACTACCAAATGTATAATATAAAAATTGAAAGTCCTCTATAATTCCACCACCTCCTCAAAAAAGAAAACTAACATATACATGCAAATTTGTTTTTCTATGCTCAAATTAAAATATATTGGGGCCCGGCATGGTGGCTCATGCCTATAATCGAAGCATTCTGAGAGGTCAAGGTGGGTGGATTGCTTCAGCTCATGAGTTCGAGACCAGCCTAAGCAAGAGCAAGACCTCCGTCTCTATAATGGGCGTTGTGGCAGTCACCAGTAGTTCCAGCTCCTGGGGAGGCTGAAGCAAGAGGATTGCTTGAGCCCAAAAGTTTGAAGTTGCTGTGAGCTATCACACCACAGAACTCTACTCAGGATGATAAAGTGAAACTCAGTCTCAAAAATAAATAAATTAATTAATTTAATGTAATGTATTGGGATCGTATTATACATAATTTTCTAAATTGCTTTGTCACTATTTTTTTTCTTTGAGACAGAGTCTCACTATGTCGCCCTAGGTAGAGTGCCATGGCGTCAGAGCTCACAGCAACCTCTAACTCTTGGGTTTAAGTGATTCTCTTGCCTCAGCCTCCCAAGTAGCTGGAACTACAGGCACCCTCCACAATGCCCAGCTATTTTTTGTTGCAGTTATCACTGTTGTTTTAGCAGGCTCAGGCAGGGTTCAAAGCCACCAGGCTCGGTGTATGTGGCCAGTACCCTAACCACTGAACTATGGGCACCGAGCCTGCTTTGTCACTTTAAACAGATCTTGAGATCAGGTGTGGTGGCTTACTCTACTAATGCCAGCACTTTGAGAAACTGAGGCAGGAGGACTGCTTGAGGCTAGGAATTTAGGACCAGCCTAGGAAACTTAGATACCCAGTTACTAAAAAATTTTTTTTTCAATTGGCTGAAGGTGGTATAATGTGTCTACAGTCCCAGTTACTGGGAAGCTAAAGCAGAAGGCTTGAGCCGGGGAGCTGGCAATAACAGTAAGCTATGCCTGTACCACTGCACTCTAGTCTGGGTAACAGAAAGAAATCCTGTCCTTTTTTTTTTTTTTTTTTTTTTTTTGAGACAGAATCTCAAGTTGTCACCCTGGGTACAGTGCCATGGTGTCATAGCTCACAGCAACCTCAACCTCCAACTCGGGCTTAAGTGATCCTCTTGCCTCAATTTTCCTATTTTTAGTAGAAATGGGGAGGAATCTCACTTTTGCTCAGGCTGGTCTCAAACTTGTGAGCCCAAGCTATTTACCCACCTGGCCCAGCTAAGAGATCCTGTCTTTAAAAATTTTTTTTTTTTTTTTTTTTTGAGACAGAGCCTCAAGCCGTCACCCTGGATAGAGTGCAATGGCATCACAGCTCACAGCAACCTCCAATGCCTGGGCTCAAGCGAGTCTCTTGTCTCCGCCTCCCAAGTAGCTGGGACTACAGGCACCCGCCACAACGCCCGGCCATTTAAAAATTTTTTTTAAAGTTTAGAAAAAGTAAAAGATCTTGAACACTTTTTCATGATATACTTTTCCTCATAACATGGACAGACTGAGAATTAGAAAACTTAGAAAAATGCAGTATTCAATAAATTTTTTTTAAAAAGACAAGAGTCACTAAGTGACCAGGGTGCTGGGGTGCTATAGCTACTTACAGGTGCCATGATAGCACAATAAAGCCTCAAAGACCTAGGATCAAGCAATACTCCTGTCTCAGCCTCCCAAGCATCTGGGACAACAGGTGCAAACCACCATTACTAGCTTCGATTGTTTTTTAGTAAGTGAAAAATGGAGGAAATTACATGACATTGAGGTCATTAACCTGGCTGGTGGTTAAGGACTATAATTCTAATCCTTTCAGAGGCCAAGATAAGAGGATCACTTCAGGCCAGGAGTTGGAAACATTGAGGCCACCCATTGCACCTGACCTAGGGCCATCAGTTTTAGACAGATTTGTTATTTGACATAAAAAAAAAATATTCTGGGTGGGCAGTGCCTATTGCTCAGTGAGTAGGGCGCCGGCTCCATATACTGAGGGTGGTGGGTTCAAACCCCACCCCGTCCGAACTGCAACAAAAAAATAGCTGGGCATTGTAGCGGGCGCCTGTGGTCCCAGCTACTCGGAAGGCTGAAGCAGGAGAATTACCTAAGCCCAAGAGCTGGAGGTTGCTGTGAGCAATGAGGCCAGGGCACTCTACTGAAGGCGTTAAAGTGAGACTCTATCTCTAAAAAAAAGAAAAAAATATTCTGGGCATGGTGGTTCACACACTCAATCCTAACACTCTGGGAGGCCAAGATGGGAGGACTACTTGAGCTCAGGAGTTCAACATCAGACTGAGCAAGAGTGAGACCTCATCTCTACCAAAAATAGAAAAAATTAGCTCGGCATGTTGGCATGTGCCTACAGTCAGCTACCTGGGAGGCTGAGGCAGGAGGATCCTTTAAGCTGAGGAGTTAAAGGTGGCAGTGAGCTATGATGATGCCACTGTAGTCTATCCAGGGCAACAGAGTGATACCCTATCTCAAAAAACCAAAAAAATTTTCTATGTTACACAGATATTTTGTTTTACAGCTGTCAAATTACTGAATGCATTCTTTCTAAAAACCCTAACTAGTAATACTTAGTTCAATGTATCAAGTTAGGTAATTTAATATTATGTTTGCCCAAACAAATGATGACACCTGGTTCCCCAAAATGCAAAGCTTAAAACTACTTAATTAGAAGACAAAAGTGAGTCACAAAAGGAAAAGAAAAAAAAAAGGGGATATATATAAAATCTGATAAATTTTTTCTTCACTTATTGTATAATAGAAAAGAACAAAAAATGTCAGATTTTCAGTTGTCTATAATGTTATAACTAATAATGATGCTGTTTTTAGATTATAAAAATAACACTATTTCTGAACAGTCACATCACCATCTACTGCCCCATATCCAAAAGGTTGCATGTTACGTGTTTTTGATTTTTCACTAAGTGGTAACAAAGACTGGCGGTGATAAGCAAGTTTCCTAATTAGTCCAACCCTCTTGTGGCCAACAGTGTTGTGGATATAATCTGTGGCCAAGAATGAAAATTTATAGTTTCAAGTTAATCCAAAATAGGGCTAATGCATACCACTTTTCTCTTTGTGCAGCCAAAGAGATAAGCCAGAGCTGAAATCCAGCCCTCATTCTAGTCACCATGTATAAAGAAGAGATACCTTTTCCTAATCTCAAAGATTGAGTATGAGCAGTGGGAGATTTGACTTAAGTTATGACCCAATTCAAATTAACATCATAATACACATATAATTAACCTCAAAATCAGCAGATATGCAGCTTCAAATCGATAACTGATGTATGCAAAATACCTCTTTTTGGTAAACTATAATGAGGTACACAACATGATAAAAAAGAATATATATACAAGATTATAATATAGCAATACAACCTTCCCCCAAAAAGTGAATGACAGAAAACAATAAAAACAATAGCAGTAGGCGGCGCCTGTGGCTCAACAGAGTAGGGCGCTGGCCCCATATGCCGGAGGTGGCGGGTTCAAACCCAGCCCGGGCCAAAAACTGCAAAAAAAAACCCCCAAAACACCAACAATAGCACCAAGACAAATGCAATGTGCAAGAGAAAGTTTTATGTAAAGTTTATATATATATATATATATATATATATTTTTTTTTTTTTTTTTTTTTTGCAGTTTTTTGCTGGGGCTAGGTTTGAACCCCGCCACCCCTGGCATATGGAGCCGGTGTCACATTTCTTGAGCCACAGGTGCTGCCCAGTATCTTTTGTATAATGCATATTTCATAGAACAAGTTAAATAGGGAGAAAAATGTTTTCTAAGACCTGAAACCTTAAACCTTATTATACACAAAAATCAGCCCTCACTTGTTAGGAAGTAGGCATGTAGCAGAGAAAAAAAATGCTTACTTATTTTCACAATTAATGCCAGAAGATTAGTTATTTTCAAGGCTGATTAAAATAAGGCAAAGGATATATTATACATACTAACGTGGTAGTATGCCGGAGGTGGCGGGATTTTGATGTTGGGTTATAAGGATGGGAAAATAACTACACTCATACTTTTAATTACCACGCACTGAGATGTATAAAACAATTAGATCAAATAGTCAAGTGATTCGTCTAAGAAACTGGCAAAGGATACAAAGAAGTCTTAGCATTCTGAAAATGCTGAACTGTTATGACGTGACATTCTGTCTTAGCATTATCTAAAGAAGCATGCAGCATCAAATAGTTAAAAAAAAAGTTACTTATCTACCAGTTGAAGTATACATCACAGGAAATGTGGTTTGATTGAGGAAGTTACATTTCTATTCCACTTATTATCTAAAAATCAACTCAAGGGGCAGTGCCTGTGGCTCAAAGGAGTAAGGCACTAGCCCCATATACTGGTGGTGGTGGGTTCAAACCTGGCCCTGGCCAAAAACTGCAAAAAATAAATAAATAAATAAATAAATAAATATCAACTCAAAAGTAATAAATCTAAATGAAAACATACTTACACTGTATTCTCTATATTTAATCTGTTACTACACGTCCAGTTTGCACTGGAACATTTATTATGTCAAGAAACATCTAGTAAGGCTTGGCACCCGTAGCACAGTGGTTACAGTACCAGCCATATACACTGAGGCTGGCAGGTTTGAACATGGCCTGGGCCAGCTAAACAACAATGACAACTGCAATAAAAAAAAAAAAAAAGCTAGGCGTTGTGGCAGGTGCCTGTAGTCCCAGCTACTTAGGAGGCTGAGGCAAGAGAATTGCTTAAGCCCAAGAGTTTGAGGTTGCTATGAACTGTGACACCATGGTACTCTGCCGAGGGTGATAGAGTGAGACTCTGTCTCAAAAAAAAAAAAAAGAAAGAAACATCTAGTAACTTTAGGATATAGCTACTTCTAAAGTTAACTCTACTTATTCACTAGTTGACAATTTTCTCCTTATACTATTATAAAAAGCACCAAAGAGAGGATGGGAAGTTCTCAATAGTCCACAGGTAACTCATCAGATACTAACCCTAGACTAGGACCTAGAGGTAATCCTCTATAAAGAAATAAAAGTTATACATGAGTGGAGGAATGGAAATAATGTATTAGTGGTTAAGAGATCGAATTAAGGAAAAAAAACAAAACAAAAAGATAATAGGGCCCAAATCCATGCAGGTAGGTCCAAGTTATCAGCTCTGAAACCACCTTTCAAAACAAGTGACTTTGCAGCACAACCTTATCTGGTAACAGCCAGTGAACACAGTTGAGAACTTAACATGTAAAAGACAAAAACTTTGCAGGTAGGTTCCATTTATCAGCTCTGAAACAACCTTTCAAAACAAGTAATTCTGCAGCATAACCTTATCTGCTAATAACCAGTGAACAAACTTAACACTGAAAAGAGAAAAACTTTAGAATTTGGGGTCTGGATCTCAATTACATAGTAAATTTTTTTTTTTTTTTTTGGAGACAGATTCTCACTGTGTTGCCCTTGGTAGAGTGCTGTGGCATCACAGCTCATGGCAACCTCAAACTCTTGGGCTTAAGCAATTCTCTTGCCTCAGCCTCCCAAGTAGCTGAGACTACAACACCCAGCTATTTTTTTGTTGCAGTTGTCATTGTTGTTTAGCAGGCCTGGGCCAGGTTTGAACCCACCTGCCTTGGTGTATATATCTGGTGCCCTAACCACTGAGCAATGAGTGCTGAGCCTACATAGTAAATTTTAATTGAGATTCATAATTATCATTAATGCTAAAGGTAATTTTTACTAGTGGAAGTACTAATACAATTTGTTTGTTTGTTCGTTTGAGACAGAGTCTCATGCTGTCACCCTAGGTAGAATGCTGTGGCATCATAGCTCACAGCAACCTAAAACTCTTGGGCTTGAGCAATCCTCTTGACTCAGTCTCCCAAATAGCTGGAACTACAGGCACCCACCACAATGCTCAGCTAGTTTCTCTATTTTTAGTAGAGACAGTCTCACTCTTGCTTAGGCTAGTATGCAGTGCATAGCTCACCAAAACCTCAAACTCCTGGGTTTAAGTGATCCTCCTGCCTCAGCCTCCAAAGTAGCTGGGACTAAAGGCATGAACCAATACACCATGCTAATTTTTCTATTTTTCTATAGAGATGTTTCAATATGTTGCTCAGGTTTGTCTAGAATGCCTGACCACAAGACCTCAAGCAATCCCCCTGCTTTGGTCTCCCAAAGTACTAAGATTACAGGTATGAGCCACCACACCCAGCCCTGTTGCTATTTTGATATATTGTAAGGACTGACCTCAAATGTTCATACTTCCATACACCTTCATCTTGGCCTTCAGGTGGTTCAAGAATTTTGTCAATATTGGAGCAATCTGCTCTTATGTTCTGTTGAATATACTAAAAACAAAGAAGGTCTTATGGTTAATTAAAACATTATACTACAAAAACATTATACTACACGTTAAGTAAATCTTATGTTAATTACATACAAGTTTTGAATATATAACTGCTCTGTAGTCTTTTTTTTTTCCGAAACAGAGCCTCAAGCTGTCACCCTGGAGAGAGTGCTGTGGCACCACAGCTCACAGCAACCTCTAATTCCTGGGCTCAAGCGAGTCTCCTGCCTCCACCTCCCAAGTAGCTGGGACTACAGGCGCCCGCCACAACGCCCGGCCATTTTTTTGTTTTGGTTGCAGTCGTCATTGTTGTTTGGCAGGCCCGGGCTGGATTCGAACCCGCCAGCTCAGGTGTACGTGGCTGGCGCCTTAGCCTGTTGAGCCACAGGGGCCGAGCCTCTGTAGTCTACCTTTTGGACTAAACTCTAATTGGAACACCAAGTATAGAGCCATAATCAGTAATGCAGAAGAAAACAGCTAACCCTTACTTTACCTATTCTCCAATTCAAATTCATTGGGGACAGGATCTACTATATGAACACAGACATTGTAGTTATTAGGATTTGACCCGGGATCAAAATTACAAACCATATTCCTATGAACATAAAATGCATTGTAAATACAACTATGGTATATACTTTGTGACTTCATTTATATAAAGTATCTAGAATAAGTAAATCTATAAAGACAAAAAACAGATTAGTTGTTACTTAGGTCTTGGGGATAGAGATGAAGGTAGAGGAGAATGAAGATGATTGTTAAAGGAGATGTGGCTTTGTTTAAAGAGGTATGAAAATGTTTTAAAATTACACTGTAGTGCTAGATGTGCAACCTTGTAAATATAATTACTGAACTGTACATTTTAAAGGAGTGATTTATATCCAATAAAAGTTTTAAATGACAAGTAGAAAAATAAAGTTAAAAAAAAAAAAAGCCAAAGAGGGTCACTTTGAACTTTAAAAATATTAAATAACAAAAATCTTTAAATTTCAGACCTCTTGGCTCGGCTCCTGTGGCTCAATGGGTTAAGGCACCAGCCACGTACACCTGAGCTGGCGGGTTCGAATCCAGCCCGGGCCCGCCAAACAACCATGATGCCTGCAACTAAAAAATGGCCGGGCGTTGTGGCGGGCGCCTGTAGTCCCAGCTACCTGGGAGGTGGAGGCAAGAGACTCGCTTGACCCAGGAATTGGAGGTTGCTGTGAGCTGTGATGCCACAGCACTCTATCCAGGGAGAAAGCTTGAGGCTCTGTCTCAAAAAAAAAAAAATTTCAGACCTCTTCAATGTTTCGTTCAATCTATGTATTCTGATATTCTGAAATCTGAACAGGTTACAGCAGACTAAATGCCAAGTTTTAAAAACTTAGTAAGTACAAGACCTTCTTAAGCCAATCAATTCTGCCTATTTCAGACAATGTTTCCTGAATATAACTAGATTATTCAAAAAATGTTTTGAAACAAAAGGTCTCACATAATTATTAATGAACCAGTCTACTAGTGTAGAACAGAGAAACAAAGAGAAAAATCACTTTCCCAATAAACCATATTCAACTTTCCAGATAGTGGTGACATATTCAGCTTGATATGGTAAAATGATATAGCATAAATATGTGTGCTATCTCATGTATAATTCCTCACTCAACCATCTTGGTTCTTCTCCAATATCTCCTCTTAAGAATTATACCTGATTTTAACACCAGTTTTCATTTGGATCCACTGAATCCACTGGGAAATGGGATGAATTTCTTTTATTTCTTGGCCAGGAATGGCTTGATCCTGAAAGTCTTGTGGGAAGATACTCGTGGGAAGAGGCAACCGCACATATCATGGTTGCAGAGTAAGGGCTCAAATTTTTTTTTTTTTTTTTTTGAGACAGAGTTTCACTATGTTGCCCTCAGTAGAGTGCCGTGGCATCACAGCTCAACAGCAACCTCAAACTCTTGGGCTTAAGTGATTCTCTTGCCTCAGCCTCCCAAATAGCTGGGACTACAGGCGCCCGTAACACCCAGCTATTTTTTGGTTGCAGTTGTCATTGTTGTTTAGAAGGCCCAGCCGGGCTGGAACCCATTAGCTGCTGGCCTCAGTATATGTGGCTGGTGCCCTACTCACTGAGATACGGGCGCTGAGCTGGCTCCACACTTTTATACAAATAGAGGCAACTATTATTTTTATAAAATGAGCTAAGAACAATTAATTTTCCAATGTTTACTGAATATCTTTTGCCATATGAAACTTTTTACATTGTTTCTGAGTTAGTACCAGCAATACCTTCTATTCATTCTGATATTTTAATCACCTGCACAACATCTGAAAACTAAAGGTTTACAAATGGAAACATGCTTCTCTACCATGTCACACATCATAATGTGATGTAATTCTAAACTAGGAGTAACGTCCTCATGTGCAAAAGACAATTATGAAATAAGAAAAAAGCAAGAATTAGCTCTGCAGTGAAAATTTGGAGTATTTTCAACATTATATTTAATATAATGCTTATTTAGTAATTCAGTTAAATGGAAAGTAATACCATAACCACTTGAAACTTGAACCAGAGGCTAGACACAGTGGCTCATGCCTGTAAACCTAGCACTCTGAGAAACTGACGAAAGAAGACTGCTTGAGCTCCACAGTTCAAATCTAGCCTAAGCAAAAGTGAGACCATGACTCTACTAAAAATAGAAATATTAGCTGGATGTTTTTATTTTATTTTATTTTTTTAGAGATAGAGTCTCACTTTGTTGCCCTCAGTAGAGTGCAATGGTGTCACAGCTCACAGCAACCCCCAGCTCTGAGGCTTAGGTGATTTTCTTACCTCAGCCTCCCAAGTAGCTGGGACTACAGGCGCCCACCACAACGCCTGGCTATTTTTTGTTTCAGTTTGGCCAGGGTTGGGTTCGAACCCACCACCCTCAGTATATGGGGCTGGCGCCTACTCAGTGAGCCACAAGCACTGCCCTATTAGCTGGATGTTGTAGTGTATGCCTATAGTCCCAGCTACTCAAGAGGCTGAAGCAGGAGGATCGCGTAAGCCCAGGAGTTTGAGGTTGCAGTGAGCTAAGATGATGCCACAGCATTCTATCCAAGGTGACACAGCAAGATCCTGTGTCAAAAAAAAAATGCCCTGCAATGGCTCACACCCATAATCCTAGCATTCTGGGAGGCTGAGGCGGGTGAATCACCTGAGCTAAGGAGTTAAGACCAGCTTGAGCAAGAAACAGAAAAACTAGCCAGGTGTTGTGGCTGGCGCCTGCAATACCAGCTATTCAGGAATTTAAGGCAAGATGATCTCTTGAGCTCAAAGAGTTTGAGGTTGTTGTGACTTATGATGCTACAGCACTCTACCCAGGGTGACCAAGTGAGACTCTGTCTCAAAAAGGAAAGAAAGAAAGGGAAAGGAAAGGGAAAAGGCAAAGGAAAGGAAAGAAAGAAAAAAGAAAAGAAAAAGAAAAATTAGCTGGGCACAGTGGCTAAGACCTATAAGCCTAGTACTTTTTTTTTTTTTTTCAAGAGTGTCATCGAAGAAAACAAAGTAATCTCGGCACTTTAAGAGGTAGGAGGATTGCATGAAGCCAGGAGGTTGACACTGACCTGGATGACACAGCAAGACCTCCATTTCTACAAAAAATAGGAAAAATTACATGCTGTACCAAGTAGGTTATACATGCCCATAGTACCAGCTAACTGGAGGGTGAGGCAGGAGTATTGCTCAAGGCCAGCAGGTTAAGATTACAGAAAGCTATGATCACACCACTGCACTCCAGTCTACCCAACAGAGACTTTGTCTCTAAAAATAAATAAAACCTTTGCTGATGAATTTTAATGCTAAGTTTGAAACTGAGTAAATTGAGTATTATTTTAAAAAACTGGCTTTGAAATCTTTAACAGATTTCACAGAAAAATCCAGAAGACAACTTTGTAAGAATAATATTCTTTATGCTTTCGAGTACTCTAAAATCCTAACTTACTACTATTTCTTGAAAATAGTTTTTTCCAGTAAGCTTCTGGAAGCTTACCTGATTAAGCTCTACTAACATTTCACAGTCACCAGAAGTATGTATTCACTTCCCAGGTCTTTCAAGTCTCCTCAGTATGGAAATATACCTGATTTTAGATAAAATTCAAAAGGAAGGCAGGAAATCCTTCTTCCTTCTATTATGAAAAGATTTAATTCTGTGGGCTATAATTATAATGATCTAATTCTGAGTATATTTTATATACTTTTCCTAAAGCAGTTTTTAGAGATCATTTGGGGCAAGTAAGATACATAGCAATAAAACATCATGCAGAAGCATTTTGTTTCCAATTTAAGGTAAGATGTAATAAAACACATAGCAACCTTTCTTTCTTGATAAATGAAACTATAAAATCTGGATGGAATGAGCAGTTCAGCTATTTGAGGTCCCTGAAAAGTAAACAGCAGAAGAGCAGGAGAAAACACCAGAATTCAAAGTATGTACATATCACTGAACTAGCAGTGAGTTTGCCATATTTCTTTTTCCCTCTAGTATCCCCTGGCCTGAACTTAATGTAGGAGGAAATCCAGAAGTGAAAGACTGTGGTTATAACAGAAAGAGATCAAAGAGACCCTCTAGTTCTGGCTCAAGAAGTGGAAAAAAGTGCTCCTAAAGCTCAAAGAAAGTGAAAGAAATCCCCCGGTGTCCCCCCACCCCCTTCTCCATTCTTTCTCAGAACAAGCCAGTGACAATTTAACAATGGCAAGAGAAGCAGCAGACAAAAGAAAAATAAATTCAGGAGACAAAACTCTGAGGAAGTGAGCCTTTTCTTCTCCATTTAGCATTTAGTAGTGCTATGGCCGGGACCAAACTGTTTCTTTTTCTCCCCCTTAGTCGTCGTCGTCTTTTTTTTTTTTTTTTTTTGAGACAGTCTCAAGCTGTTGCTGTGGGTGCCATTGCCCTGGGTAGAGTGCTGCAGTCACAGCTCACAGCAACCTCAAACTCTTGAGCTTAAGCAATTCTCTTGCCTCAGCCTCCCATGTAGCTGGGACTACAGGCACCCGCCACAACGCCCAGCTATTTTTTGGTTGTAGTTGTCATTGTTGTTTGAAAGGCCTGGGCTGGATTCGAACTTGCCAGCTCTGGTGTATGTGGCTGGTGCTCTAACCGCTGAGCTAGAGGTGCCAAGCCTCCCCCTCAGTCTTCTCACAACTGCACCACAATGGCAGCAAGTGATTTCTGGCCAGAGGACCAAAGAGGTGGGCCCCAGGGAACCAAAAAGTCATCAGAAAGAGAGTGGAGAGAATAGCCAAAATGTGTGATCCTATAAAGCTATTTATGAACTCCTAGGCTCACCATTGATGGATGCAGTCCTAAACAGCATATGACAGACTAAGAACTTAACCAACAGTCTTCTACTCATACTAACCACTGGTTGGTGAATATACAGGCAAGATTCAAGTAGCAATGTAAAGGCTTTGAAAACTCAACTGCCGGGTGGCACCTGTGGCTCAGTGAGTAGGGTGCTGGCCCCATATATGGAGGATGGCAGGTTCAAACCTGGCTCCGGCCAAACTGCAACAAAAAAAATAGCAGGGTGTTGTGGTGGGCGCCTGTGGTCCCCGCTACTCAGAAGGCTGAGACAAGAGAATTGCCTAAGTCCAAGAGCTGGAGGTTGCTGTGAGCCAAGACACAACAGCACTCTACAGAGGGCGACAATGTGAAACTCTGTCTCGACAAAAAAAAAAAAAAAAAAAAAGAAAGAAAATTCAAATGCCATTGGAATCACAGGTGGGTTGGAGCTTGCAACCTATATTTAACCAGGTCAAATGCCTGCTAAAACAAAATATCAACATTATCCACAGGACTTAATTAGACCAGGGTCTCAAACAGAATATTCAACATGTCCAGGATACAATCTATAATTATTCAATATTCAAAGAATAGATCAGGGGTCCTCAAACTACGGCCCGCGGGCCACATGTATTGGTGTGAATTGTATTTGTTCCCGTTTTGTTTTTTACTTCAAAATAAGATATGTGCAGTGTGCATAGGAATTTGTTCATAGTTTTTTATTTTAAACTATAGTCTGACCCTCCAACAGTCTGAGGGACAGTGAATTGGCCCCCTGTTTAAAAAGTTTGAGGACGTCTGGAATAGATGAAAATCTCAATTTGCAATGAGAAACAAAAATTAACAGGTATCAATGACAAGATGATATAGATGCTTAAATTATTTGACAAAGACTTTAAAACAGGCCGAAAAAAAGCTTGAATGAGAAATCGCACTCTTGAAACAAGTTAGAATAGAAAGTATTACCATAGAAACATATGTAAAGAGGAACTGAATGGATATTTTAGAACTGAAAAACACAATAACCAAAATAAAATACTCCTAGACACACTCAACTGCAGAATGAGGATGACAGAACAAAGAATCAATAAGCTAGAAGATAAATACAAATTATTCAACCCGAACAAAAGAAATAAAAACATTAAAAAATAATAACAGGGTGGCGCCTGTGGCTCAAAGGGGTAGGGCACCAGGCCCATATGCCGGAGGTGGCGGGTTCAAACCCAGCCCCAGGCAAAAACTGCAAAAAAAAAAAAAAACTCTATATCTATATATATAGATATAAAATAGATGGCTTGGCGCCTGTGGATCAAGTGGCTAAGGTGCCAGCCACATGCACCAGAGCTGGCAGGTTCGAATCCAGCTCGGGCCCGCCAAACGATAGCTGCAACCAAAAAAAAAAAAAAAAAGGCCGGGCATTATGGCAGGCGCCTGTAGTCCCAGCTACTTGGGAGCCTGAGGCAAGAGAATCGCTAGAGCCCAGGAGTTGCTGTGAGCTGTGTGATGCCACAGCACTCTACCAAGGGCAACAGCTTAAGGCTCTTTCTAAAAAAAAAAAAAATAATAATAATAATAACGGGCGGCACCTGTGGCTCAGTGAGTAGGGCGCCGGCCCAATATACCCAGGGTGGCGGGTTCAAACCCAGCTGCAACAACAACAAAAAAATAGCTGGGCATCGTGGCAGGTGCCTATAGTCCCAGTTACTCGGGAGGCTGAGACAACAGAATCACCTAAGCCCAGGAGTTGGAGGTTGCTGTGAGCTGTGAAGCCTAGGCACTGTACCAAGGGCAACAATGTGAGACTATCTCTAAGAAAAAAATAATAATAATAAATAAATAACAGAAAGAACCTCAGGAACTTGTAGGACAACAAAAGGTTTAAACAGCATATCATCCGAGTCCCAGAAAAAGAAGAAAAAGAATGTAGTAATAAAAAATATATTTGTGTCTCTCACCTATGCTCATTTATGAGAGGAACACACTTCCAACTCTCTCTGGATTTGGGTATACTCTAAATTTTGTTCTTCCTAAATAAAATTTCTCTTTGTAACAAAAAAAAAAAAAAAAAAAAAGAAAAGACATAGTTTTGAAGCCAAGCATGGCAGCATGTTCCTATAGCCCTAGCTACTGGGAAGCTGAGGTGAAGAGATTGCTTAAGCTCAGGAGTTCACCAAGTCCAGCTTGGGCAACACAGCAAGACTTAACAAATATGAATAAATAAATAAATTAATATGTTGGAAGAAATAATGGCTAGGGCGGCGCCTATGGCTCAGGGGGTAGGACGCCAGCCCCCTATACCGAGGGTGGTACCAGCGGGTTCAGACCTAGCCCCGGCCAAACTGCAACAAAAAAATAGACGGGCATTGTGGCGGGCACCTGTAGTCCCAGCTACTTGGGAGGCTGAGGCAAGAGAATCGCCAAACCCCAGGAGGTGGAGGTTGCTGTGAGCTGTGTGACAGACACCACGGCACTCTACCAAGGGCAATAAAGTGAGACTGTCTCTACGAAAAAAAAAAAAAAGAATGGCTGAAAAGTTTCCAAATTTGTGAAAAGACATATATTTACAAATTTAAGAAGTGGAGTATGGCGATGCCCGAAGCTCAGTGGGTTAGGGCACTGGCCCATACACCCACACTGGCAGGTTCAAATCCCGCCCAGGCCAGCTGAACAACAATGACAACTGCAACAACAACAAAAAATAGCCGGGCATTGTGAGGGGTGCCTATAGTCCCAGGTACTCGGGAGGCTGAGGCAAAGGGATCGCTTAAGCCCAAGAGTTAGAGGTTGCTGTGACTGTGATGCTATGGCACTCTACCAAGGGTGACTAAGTGAGATTCTTTCTCAAAAAAAAAAAAAAGAAGCTGAGTAAACTTGGAAAAGGTAGTAATAGCGACCTATTAATTTAATGGCTACAGATTCTCAGTTGTGGAAGATGAAAAAGTCCTGGAGATAGAGAATGGTGATGGTTACACAACAATGTGAATATACTTAATGCCACAGAACTGTATACTTAAAAATAGTTAAAATGGTAAATTTCATGTTATATATCTTCTACCACAACAAAAGCTGAGTGAACACCAAACAGGATAAACCTAAAGAAATCCACACCCAGACATCATAATCACACTGCTAAAAAACCAAAGATAAAAAAGCCAAAGGAAAAAGACACATAACCTACAGAAGAATTTGAATGACAGACAGCTTCTTTCTCATCAGAAACCATGGAAGCGAGAAGAAAAGGGCACAATATTTAAAGTGCTGAAAGAAAAGACCAGAATTCTATATCCAACAAAAATACTCTTCAGGAACAAAACTAAAGAGAATTCCTTTCCAGCAGACCAATCTAAAAGAATTAGTCAGGCACCGTAGCTCTTGTCTATAATACTAGCATTTTAGGAGGCCCAGAAAGAACCTCTTAAACTTTTGATTGCCCGAGCAAAAGTGACCCTGTCTCTACCAAAAGTAGAAAAATTAGCCATGTTTTGGCTAAAAACGCAATGTTGTGATGCTCCTGTATAGCTAGGAGGCTGAGGCACAAGAATCACTTGAGCCTAGGAATTTGAGATTACACTGAGCCATCATAATGACACTACATTCTACCTGGGATGACAGAATGAGACTCTATCTCAAAAAAACAAAAACAAACAAAACAAGCCCAAGAGAATTACTAAAGGAAGCTTATTAGACAGTAGAAAAAATAATACCAACAAAACTTGGAACATCAGGAGCAAGAGAAAAATATAACTATCTGTGTATAAATACAATAGAACATTCTCCTTGTGGGTGGCACCTGTGGCTCAGCTGGTAGGGCTCTGGCCCTATATATGGAGGGTGGCAGGTTTGAACCAGCCCCCGCCAAACTGCAACAAAAAAATAGCTGGGCACTGTGGCGGGCGCCTGTAGTTCCAGCTTCTCGGGAGGCTGAGGCAAGAGAATCGCCTAAGCCCAGGAGTTGGAGGTTGCTGTGAGCTGTAACGCCATAGCACTCTAATGAGGGAGAGAAAGTGAGACTGTCTCTAACAACAACAACAAAAAAAGAACATTCTCCTCATGACTTCTTATTGTCTGATGGTGTTTTCAATGTATATACATGAAAGTAGACTGTGTAAAGTATATTTAGTAGTCCCTATAGCAACCACCAAAAATTTATAAAAAGATACAGTCAAAATTAGAATTTACTTAAAACAATACTAAAAATGTTCAAATCACCCTTTAAAAGGCAAGAAAGGGAAAGACATGAACAAAAAAGCAGAGGGAACTCAACAAATGCAATCAGTGTAACACGGTTTCTGGTACCCTCAATGAATCCCCAACAATAAAAAAAAAAAAAGCAGAGGGAACAAACTGAAAACAAGTAACAAAATGGTAAAGTTATACCTAAACCTATTTATCAATAACTACATTAAATGGTCTGACCTTATCAATTAAAATACAAAGAATGGGTGGGTGATGGCTCACGCCTATAATCATAGCACTTTGGGAGGCCAGGCTGGGAGGATCACTTGAGGCCAGGAATTTTTTCTTTTGAGACAGAGTCTCAAGCTGTCACCCTGGGTAGAGCTGTCACCCTCACAGCAACCTCCAATTCCTGGGCTAAAGCGAGTCTCCTGCCTCCGCCTCCCAAGTAGCTGGGACTACAGGTGCCCGCCACAACGCCCGGCCATTTTTTGGTTGCAGCCGTCATTGTTGTTTGGCGGGCCAGGGCTTCGATTCGAACCCACCAGCTCAGGTATACGTGGCTGGCGCCTTAGCCTGTTGAGCCACAGGCGCAGAGCCAGGAATTTGTTTTGTCTCACTTCGTCACCCTCAGTACAGTGCCATGGGGTCACAGCCCACAGCAACCTCAAACTCTTGGGCTTAAGTGATTCTCTTGCCTCAGCCTTCCAAATAGCCTGGACTACAGATTCCTGCCACAATGCCTGACTTTTTTTTTTATGAGACAGGTTTTGCTCTGGCTCAGGATGGTCTTGAACTCATGAGCTCAGGCAATCCACCTTTCTCAGCCTCCCAGAGTGCTGGGATTACAGGAGTAAACCACTGCGCCTGGCCCGAGGCCAGGATTTTAAGACCAGAGTAAATGAGATACCATCTCCTCAAAAAAATAGAAAAATTACGGGCAGCGCCTGTCGCTCAAAGGAGTAGGGCGCTGGCCCCATATACCAGAGGTGGTGGGCTCAAACCCAGCCCCGGCTGGAAACTGCAAAAAAAAAAAAAATAATAAAGAAAAGAAAAATTAGCCAGTGTGATGGTGCATGCCTGTAGTCCCAGGTACTGGGGAAGGATTAAGCCGGAGGATTTCTTGAACTGAGTAATTTGAAGCTGCAGTGAGCTATGATGATGCCATTACACTCCAGATAACAGAATGAGACTTTAACTACCAAAAAAAAAAAAAAGACAAAAGACAAAGACTATGGGCGGCGCCTGGGGTTCAAGGAGTCGGGTGAGAGCCCCATATACTGGGGGTGGCAAGTTCGAACCTGGACCTGGCCAAAAAACTGCAAAAAAAAAGACAAAGACTGCCACAATGAATGGAAACGTATGACCCAACTATATGTTCATCTACAAGAAACTTACTTCAAATATAATGATATAGGCAGGTTAAAGTATAGAAAAAGAAATACCATGCAAACATAAATCAAAAGAAAGCTGTAAGAAATTCAAGGGTGGGCTCGGCGCCTGTGGCTCAACGGGCTAAGATGCCAGCCACGTACACCTGAGCTGGCGGGTTCGAATCCAGCCCAGGCCTGCCAAACAACAATGGTGGCTGCAACCAAGAAATGGCCGGGCGTTGTGGCAGGCGCCTATAGTCCCAGCTACTTGGGAGGTGGAGGCAAGAGACTCGCTTGAGCCCTGGAATTGGAGGTTGCTGTGAGCTGTGATGCCACAGCACTCTATCCAGGGTGACAGCTTGAGGCTCTGTCTCAAAAAAAAAAAAAAAGAAATTCAAGGGTGGTTCAATGTTTTAAAAGATCACCATATACACTATGTTAACATAAAAGGGAAAAAACACAATCTTCTCAGGTATAAAAGAGAATTTCTGAAATAAGATGGAAGGCATTTGTGAAAAACTCACAGCTAACATCATACTCAATGGTCAAAGACTAAAACCTGCCACGAGGCTCGGTGCCTGTGGCTCAACGGTCGCCAGCCACGTACACCTGAGCTGGCGGGTTCGAATCCAGCCCGGGCCTGCCAAACAACAATGACGGTTGCAACCAAAAAAGGCCAGGCATTGTGGCGGGCGCCTGTAGTCCCAGCTACTTGGGAGGCGGAGGCAGGAGACTCGCTTGAGCCCAGGAATTGGAGGTTGCTGTGAGCTGAGATGCCACGGCACCCTATCCAGGGTGACAACTTGAGGCTCTGTCTCAAAAAAAATACAAAATAAAAAAAATAAAACCTGCCACGAGACAAATATACTCACTTTAACCACTACTATTAAACTTTGTTACTAAAGTTCTAGCCAGAGCAATTAGATGAGAAATAAATAAATAAATAAATAAATAAAAGGCATTTCATTTGGAAAGGAAGTAGTGAAAGTATCTCTATTTGCAGATGACATGATCCTATTTATAGAAAATCTCAAACAATACACAAGAAAGCTAGTATAGCTTGCTAACAAGTCATTCAGCAAAGCGGGAGTATACAAGATCAACACACAAAAATCAGTTTTGGGGCGGCGCCTGTGGCTCAAAGGAGTAGAGCGCCGGCCCCATATGCCGGAGGTGGTGGGTTCAAACCCAGCCCCGGCCAAAAACTGCAAAAAAAAAAAAAAAAACCCAAATCAGTTTTGTTTCTATATACTTGTAAGAAACAGTCTAAAATGGAATTAAGAAAGCCAATTCCATATACATATATATATAGAAAATATTTTATATATATATATATATACACATATATATGTACACACACACAGTTTTTTTTTTTTGAGACAGGAGTCTTACTCTGTCGCCTAGGTAGAGTGCCGTGGCATCAATGCTCACACAATCTCAAATTGTTGGGCTCAAGCGATCCTCTCGCCTCAGTCTCCCAAATAGCTGGTACTATTGGCGTTAGCCACAATGCCCTGCTAGTTTTTCTAGTTTTAGTACAGATGGGTCTCACTCTTGCTCAGGCTGGTTTTTAACTCTAGAGCTCAGGCAATCCATCCGCCTTGGCCTCCCAGAGTGCTAGGATTATAGGTTTGAGCCACTCTGCCCAGCCTAATTCTATTTATCTTAATAACAGCCATGAAAAATTTAAGTACCTAGGAATAAACTCAAATAAGATGAAATACTTACATACTGAAAACTATAAACATTGCAAAAAGTAACCAAAGACTTAACTAAATGTAAAGATATCTCCTGAGTAAGAAGACTTCATGGGCTCAGTGCCTGCAGCTCAGCAGCTAGGGCACCAGCCACATACTGGATATGGCGGGTTCGAATCCAGCCTGGGCCTGGGCCTGCCAAACAACAATGACAACTACAACCAAAAAATAGCCAGGCATTGTGGCGGGTGCCTGTAGTCTCAGCTACTTGGGGGGCTGAGGCAAGAGGATCACTTGAGCCAGAAATTTGAGGCTGTCGTGAGCTAGGATTGCACCACTGCACTTCAGCGTGGGCAACAGAATGAGACACTGCCTCTAAAAAAAATAATTTAAAAAGAAGGAATAAAAGCAAACTGTCTCAAAAAAATAAAGACCATTTATGAAAAACCCACAGGAAACATCACACTCAATAGTGAAAGAGTAAAAGCACCCTTCTAAGATCAGGAACAAGTCAAGAATGCCCTCAATAAATCAATATGCCCACAATAATGGCCATAATAAATCTATCCTAAAGGTTCTAAATGTTACTGCTAAAATTATGGGTGGCCCAGCAGGTTGGCACAAGCCTGTCATCCTAGCTACTCAGAATACTGAGCCAGGAATATTGCTTGAGCTGAGGAGTTAAAGGTTGCAGTGAAAGAACTATGAGCATGCCACTATACTCCATCCAGCCTGAGTGATAGCGACTTTGTTTCTAAAATTAATTAAATAATTAATTAAAAATAAATTTTTAAAAAGTTGAAGCCAAACAGCTTGAGTTCATGGCACTGTCCCTTTAAAAATGTTACTTGGCTGCCAGGTGTGATGGCTCATGCCTATAGTCCTATCACTCTGGGAGGCTGAGGCTGAGGCAGGTGGATTGCTTGACCTTAGGAAAAAACTAGCTGGGCATGGTGGTGCACACCTATATTCCCACCTACTTGGGAGGCTGAGGCAAGACGATTGCTTAAGCCTAAGACTTTGAGGTTGCTGTAAGCTATGATGATGCCACAGCACTCTTCCCAGGGTAACAGAGTGAAACTCTGTCTAAAAAAAAAAAACTTACCTGGCTGTAATCCTAGCACTCTGGGAGGCTGACGCAGGTGGCTAGCTTGAGCTTATGAGTTCGAGACCAGCCTAAGCAAAAACCCAGACGCCCTCATCTCTACTAAAAATAGAAAAAACTGAGGCAAGAGGATCACTTGAGCCTCAGAGTTGGAGGTTGCTGTGAGATATAACACCACAGCACTCTACCCAGGGCAACAGCCTGAGACTCTATCTCAAAAAATGAATTAAACAAACAAACAAACAAACAAACAAAGTTACTTGGCTAGGTGCAGTGGATCATGCCTATAATCCTAGTACTTTGGGAGGCCAAGCTGGGAGGATCTCTTGAGGCTAGGCAGTCAAGACTAGCCTGAGCAACGTAATGAGACCCCCATCACTACAAAAACATCGAAAAATCAGCTGGGTGTGATGGTATGTGCCTGCAGTCCTAGCTCCCTGGGAGTCTAGGGCAGGAGGATCACTTGAGCCCAATAGTTTGAGGTTGCAGTGAGCTATGATGATGTCACTGGATTCTACCTGAGGTGACAGAGCAAGATCCTGTCTTGGAAAAAAATAGTTACCTAACCAATGGTATACTTGCACACCCCAATTTCTGCCATCCTTTCATTTGCCCCTTAATGCAATCTTTAATAATCAGATATGGAAAATATTTTTTCCCCAACTCCAGATTTTATTTATTATAGAATAACTGTTTCAAAACCCAATACAGTATTTAATGTGAATCTCAATGAGAATATATAAGAATATCCTGAGGGGCTTTCCAAGCCAAACATGCTACAGAAGCCCACCTTTTTTTTTTTTTTGCAGTTTTTGGCCAGGGCTGGGTTTGAACCCACCACCTCCAGCATATGGGGCTGGTGCATTACTCCACTGAGCCACAGGCCGCCCCAGAAGCCCACTTCTTTAAGAATCATTACCTTTAGGAACTACCTGATAGTGGCAATAACTTAACAGAAAGAATCTCAGCCCTCAAATACATTGGAGGGAGAGAAAAGTTAAGAATTAATGACAGTTGGCGTGGCACATGTAGCTCAGTGAGTAGGCCACTGGCCACATATACCGAGGCTGGCAGATTCAAGCAGACCCGGGCCTGTTGAACAACAATGACAACTGCAACCAAAAAATAGCTGGGCGTGGTGGTGGGTGCCTGTAGTCCCAGCTACTTGGGAGGCTGAGGCAAGAGACTTGTTTAAGACCAAGAGTTTGAGGTTGCTGTGAGCTGTGATGTCACAGCACTCTACCAAGGGCTCAATTAAAAAAAAAACACAACTAGCTGGGCACCTGTAGCATAGTAGTTATACCACCAGCCACATACACCAAGGGTGGCAGGTCTGAACCCGGCCCAGGCCTGCGAAGCAACAATGACAACTGTAATAAAAAAAATAGCCGGGCATTGTGGTAGGCACCTATAGTCCCAGCTACTTGAAGGATGAGGCAAGAGAATCGTTTAAGCCCAAGAGGTTGAGGTTGCTGTGAGCTGTGGCATCTCAGCACTCTACTAAGGGCAACATAGTGGGACTCTCTCTCAAAAACAAAAAAAAAAAAAACAATGACAATTAAATGAAAACATAAAGCTTAGAAACATGTTATCAAGGGTTAGTCACCAAATTAAGTATGTTATTTCTATCTATATGTCATGCTAGGTTATCATTCAATTAATTTTAAACTAAATTCATTATAAATCACATATGGTATTCTAATTTAGTATATAGTAACAGATATTAAAATGTTTAGGATTTGATTATAGTTTAACATGCCATCTTAAAAAAAAAAATGATGGCTGATTACAGTTTAAACAGGCATTTCATTAACTCAGTGGAATCTAGTCAGTACTAAAAGATAAAGAGTTAACTATGCCAAAGAGGTAAAATGCTTAGATTATAGGAGTTGTGATAGAAAATTATTTTTATTACCTGCTGAACAGCTAGTGTACTGTCCATTTCATCAAATGATTCATCAGGCCAATTATAGAAATCCTATAAAAATAAATTCATGGTTAAAGCACATACAAGATATTATAATTAACTTCAGTTCTTAATAAAGACCCATAGCTCATACTAGAGAGGAAAAGCCTTTACAATGTGATAAGAAAATAAGGTGAAAGAATCTTACTTATTATTTTTAAATGAACACCATTGTTTTATTTAATTGAACTACAAATTATTTTTTTTCAACCACAAACTCCTTAAATGGGGCTCCCATAAACCTTTAATGTATTACTTAATTGGGGACATAAGTCTATCACTTTTTTGTTTATGATGGTTAAATAGCTCTCAAAAATTTATACTGGGGAAAAAAAAAATCTCCAGACACCAAAGAGAATCAGTTTTTTGCCAAAAGAGAATAGCTAATATCAGTAACTAATTGATTGTTCAGTATTATTTTAGATAGACATTATAAATTATTATCCTAATTCCAAATAGCATTTTAAATTTTTGTTTGTTTGTTTTTTTAGAGACAGAGTCTCACTTTATTGCCCTTGGTAGAATGCTGTGGTATCATAGCTCACAGCAACCTTCAACTCCTGGGCCTAGGTGATTCTCTTGTCTCAGCTTCCCAAGTAGCTGGGACTACAGGCGTCCGCCAGAACACCCAGCTATTTTTTTGTTGCAGTTTGGCCGAGGCTGGGTTCCAATCCACCACCCTCTGAATCAGGGGCCGGCGCCCTACTCACTGAGCCACAGGTGCCGCCCGGCATTTTAAATTCTAAACAGAAATAAGAGCTCCATCAAAAAGCTATCATCTGGCTTGGTGCCTGTAGCTCAGCAGCTAGGATGCCAGCCAGGTATACAATGGGTAGTGGGTGGGTTCTAACCCAGCCTGGACCTGCCAAACAACAATGACAACTACTACAACAAAAAATAGCCAGGCATTGTAGTGGGCACCTGTAGTCCCAGCTACTTGGGAGGCTGAGGCAAAAGAATCACTTAAGCCCAAGAGTTTGAGGTTGCTGTGAGCTGTGATGACAAACATTCTATCCAGGGCGAAATAGTGACACTCTGTCTCAAAAAAACTATCATCCAACAAAACAGTCTTCTGTTAAGGTGGATATTTTTATGGAGCACCTTATACTGATACTGGTTCTGCATCTCTCTATAGACAGTATAATTTACATTCTCCTAAATGATTAAGAAACTTTCCATTTGACAGATTTTACAGCAAATTTTTTACCTATGTATCCTGAGTAAGTAACAGAATGCCTGAAACACAGGCAGTGCTCAACTGTCTCTGGAGTAAAACTTAGGGTGGAAGGAATAGTAAATTAATAATCTATAAGCTTTATCAATGCAGATAAGTCTGCAAAAAAAACAAACTAGGGCTTGGTGCCCATAGCTCAGTGATGAGGGTGCCGGCCACGAACCCTGGGGCTGGCGGGTTCGAACCTGGCCCTGGCTGCCTAAACAATGACAACTACAATGATAAAAAAAAATAGCCGGGCGTTGTGGCAGGTGCCTGCAGTCCCAGCTACTTGGGAGGCTGAGGCAAGAGAATGGCTTAAACCCAAGAGTTTGAGGTTGCTGTGAGCTGTGACACTATGGCACTCTACCTAGGGCAATATAGTGAGACGCTGTCTCAAAAAAAAAAAAAACTGGAAGAAAACACAGTGTACGATATTACCTAAATAAAAGTTTAAGAAAATGTAAGGCATACTTAGGGATATAGTGCATATATGCATAGTAAAAGTATAAAGAAAAGAAAAGGGGCTGGAAGCCATGGCTCATTGAGCCTATAATCCTAGCACTTTGGGAGGCTGAGGGGGGAGGATCACTTGAGGCCAAGAGTTTAAGACTAGCCTGAGCAACATAGCAAGATCCCAGCTAAAATATAGAAAAATTAGCTGGACATGGTGGCATGCACTACCCAGCTATCGGGGAGGCTAGAGCAGAAGGATACCTTGAACTCAGTAGTTGGCGACTACAGTAAGCTATGATTAGGCCACTTGTACCTTAGCCCAGGCAACAGAGCAAAACCTTACCTCTAAAAAACAAAAAAAAAAAAAAAAAAAAAGAAAGAAAAGAAAAGAAAAAGGGCTTGGCGCCCATAGCACAGTGCTTACAGCACCAGCCACATACACTGAGGGTGGTGGGTTCGAACCCGGTCCGAGCCAGCTAAACGACAATAGGGCATTGTGGCAGGCGCCTGTAGTCCCAGCTACTTGGGCAGCTGAGGGGACAGAACTGCTTAAGCCCAAAAAGTTTGAAGTTGCTGTGAGCTGTGATACCACCGCACTCTACTGAGGGCAACATAGTGAGACTTTGTCTCAAAAAAAGAAAAAGAAAAAGAATGACAATGATCATTATTGGATGGGATGGGGGACAAGGCTGAAAGGGTAGCAGATAGGAGCATGTGATCCAGAGAGATTCAACTATATCAGCAATATCTTAGTTCTGAGGAGTAGGTGTACCTTTTTTTGTTATTGTTCTCACTCTTTTCCCTGGGTCAGAGTGCAGTAGCATCATCACAGCTCACTGGAGCTGCCTCAGGTTCTCAAGTAGCTGTGATGACAGGTGCATACCACCACACTCAGCTACTTTTCAAAACATTTTTTGTAGAGACAGGGTCTTGATATTACCTAGGCTGGTCTTGAACTCCTGGCCTCAAGACATGATCCTGACTCCCAAAGTGCTAGGGTTATAGGCGTGAGCCAGTGTGCCCAGCTACATATATCTTTTTAAATGTCTTAAACATTTTGGCCAGGCATGGTGGCTCACACCAGCAATCCTAACAGTCTGGGAGGCTTAGGCAGGTAGGTTGCTTGTACTCAGGAGTTCGAGACCATCCCGAGCAACAGAGAGACACTGCCTCCACCAAAAATAGAAAAACTAGCCAGTCATCGTGGATGGCAACTATAATCCCAGCTACTCGGGAGGCTGAGGAAAGAGGGTCACTTGAGCCCAGCATTTTGGGGCTGCTGTGAACTATGATACCACAGCACTCTACCTAGGATGACAGAGGGAGACTCTGTCTCAAAAATAAATAAATAAAAAGATGGGAGTGGCTGGCTCCTGTGGCTCAGTGGGTAGGGCACCAGCCCCATATTCTGAGGGTGGCAGGTTTCAACCTGGCTCTGGCCAGCTAAAACATCAATGACAGCTGCAAAAACAACAACAACAACAAAGGCTTAAACATTTCACGTCTTTTTTTTCATAGTTGCCCTGTATGAAAGAAAATGCATTAACTTTATTCAGGAAAAATGTCAAGGAATAAAACAATCTGCTAGAAATTGCTTCAGAAAGCTTTTCTTAGACATTATCTAAATATTAAAGAACAGTCTTAACGGTTTTCTTACATGAGCCAGGTGTGATGGCACACATCTGTAGTCCCAGCTACTAGGAAGAAAGGCTGAGGTGGGGAAAGCACTTTGGCCCACAAGTTGGAGGCTTCAGTGCCCTAGCATCCAACCTGTGAACAGCCACTGTACTCCAGCCTAGGCGACAGAGGAAGACCATGTCTCTAAAAAAAAATTCTTTCTATATGATTTCCACTAAAAAATGCTTCTATCGTTACGCTTTGCCTATTCTTTCCTTTAAAAAATTAAGAAAGTTTATAGAACATTTTGGTTCAAAAATACTAGAAAACACATACAGTAATGCAGTTAGACTTCCTTATCTGTACATTCAAGATCTGCAGATTCAACCAACCTCAAATTGAAATATTGGTGGCAATGTTACATTGTTGCTGACAAGTTGCTTCTGCTTACTCAAACTGGTCTGGAATGCCTGAGCTCAAGCAACCCACCCTTCTCCTCCTCTTCCTTAATCCTAAGTGTTAGGATCACAGGTGTGAGCCACCACACCCCGCCAATGGTTAGGCTGCTGACCAAAGCTGCATCTGTACTGAACATATACAGACATTTTCTTGTCATTATTCCATAAACAATGTAGTATAACAACTATTTACATATCATTTACAATGTATTAGGCATTACAAGTAATCTAGAGATGATTTAATGTAAACAGATGTGCATGGATAATGTACAAATATTACCACATTATATATAAAGGACTGGAGCATGCTTGGATTTTACTTTTGGAGCAAGCACGGTTCCTGGAATCATTTCGTAGAGGATAGCAAGGGACAACTGTACATAGAAAAGTAAACCAGGAATAAAATGTTTTACCTTATCAAAACGCCAACATGTATGACACACACCAAAAATCCACATCTAATTTCGCTCAATAAATATTTATTGAAAACCAAATATGTACTTATACAGGTATGCCAGTCTAACCAACTGAAAAAAGTAGGAAGATACTCTCCTGTTATAATTCTAAATTTATCATTTTACAACAGATCCATTTCATCGAAGGAAATTCATGTGATAATCAAGACTTAGGACAGACTGTTGCTTAAGTATCTTTGGAATGTCTAACCTTTTGTTATATTTCATCTAACAAACCCTGATCTAGAACAATGTGGAAAAAAAGCAAAGCAGCTTTATGTGTGACTTACTTTTATCTAACTTACTCATAATATAGCAAACAGACATTTAAAAATAGGTGATTTTCCTAACATTTCAAAATTAGGAACTTTTGAATAAATAAAAAATGACTCTCAGGACATGAATACAAAATTCTATGTTTGAGGCTCAGCGCCTGTGGCTCAGCGGGCTAAGTCGCCAGCAACGTACACCTGAGCTGGCGGGTCCGAATCCAGCCCGGCCCGCCAAACAACAATGACGGCTGCAACCAAAAAAAAAAAAAAACATGGCCAGGCGTTGTGGCAGGCGCCTGTAGTCCCAGCTACTTGGGAGGTGGAGGCAAGAGACTCGCTTGAGCCCAGGAATTGGAGGTTGCTGTGAGCTGTGATGCCACAGCACTCTATCCTGGGTGACAGCTTGACGCTCTGTCTCAAAAAAAAAAAAAAACAGCCCAAGCAACAAAAAAGAGAAAAGAATAAAAGAAAAAAACCTAAAAAAATTAGGAAAGGGGAGCAAAAATAATAGGAATATGTATCAAATTTTGTGTACATAATATATATATTTCTATTTTAT
>CAUYRH010119147.1:0-19297 GCA_963574655.1 Perodicticus potto
ATTTTGTCTAATTTATTGCTGTTTAGCTAGTGCCATGCACATAAAGAGCACTGTAGATCAAGTAGAATGATTTTAAAATATTTCTTCTTTTTCTATTATCTATAAGATTTGGCATGATCTGTTTTTTGAAACTCTCCTTTACTTTTATTTATATAATATTAGTTGTCTATTTTTTGAGACTTTGGGGAAAAAAATAAGAAGTTAACTGATGACTTCATACTGAGCCTCACAGTCAAAGCACTCTATAAAGTCTTATTTGACAATGTGAACGTTACTTTTTTGGCATTATTATTACTAATATTGCTTAATATTTCGATGAAGTAATCATCTGTTTTCTTTTCTGAATGTATTTATCTTCGTTCATTCTTTATGTGGTTTTTGTTTCTAGTCCTTATCTTAAACATTGTTATTGTTATTCAATTTTAAGCCTTTTAAATTCTGTGAAGGCAAGAAGTGGAAACCTAATTAATATATGTATATGTAAAAATTTTTTAAAAAGAGCACTTAAAGCATATTTATTGAGTGACAGAATTTCTCAGCACAGTGGGTATGACCCCATTCCAAGGGAAACAAAAAGGCAAGGGTGGATATAGCCGAAGGAAGTTCTAACAAGAGATATAATTGTAGCTTTCATTTATTACCTCTTTATTTAATCATTTATTCACAATATTCTAATGCATTCTTGATGGATACCTCTGTTTAACAAAGAAAGAGTGAGTCTGAGTCCACTAAGCACAGTGCATTTATTTTTCACGACGTTCCTCTTTGGATTTTGAGTCTTTGCTGTCCTGGAGTCCTAAGAGAACTGCATCAGCCTCTAGTATGGTTGTATCTGTTGTTGCTCCCAGAAACCTAGATGTAAGTTCAAGATCTAACAGCCGCAGTCGAACCCTGGTTCCTTTTTGGTATTTCCTAAATAAGAAAAAAATTCCATTAATTCTGCATATTATAATGTAAACGCCTAGTTTAAAAATAAAATCCAAATTCTATTTTTAATTTGTGTTGGCTCAGTATAATGATGTTAACACTAGTATCTGGGAAATAGTTGTATTTGACATATGAGTGATTTGGTTGCATAGGAATTTTTGTCTTAAAGTTGCCTTTGAAGATTTTATAACCACAATAAAAGTATACGCCAAACTAAAATTCAGACAAGTCAGTTCTTAACACTGGCATTTATCTTAAGGCATCATTCATTTTTAAAGTCAGAGAGTATCAAGGGGAGAAAAAGTTTTCAGATACATTTTTCCTCCTAAAATTATTCTTCTAAAGTAAAATTTTACAAAAGCAAATGGAAAAAGGAAAAAAGTCTAAAAAGCCCAAAGTACTCAGTATTTGGGACTGACTGCACTATTATTAAAGATGTAGTGCCACTTGGAAGAGCCTGGAGGTCATTATGTTTAGTGAAATAAGCCTGGCACACAAAGACAAATGGCACGTGATCTCACTTATCTGTAGAACCTAAAAAAGTTGACCTCATAGAAGCAGAGATAACGACAGCCCCGATGGTTATGAGGTCAAAGGACACAAAATTTTAGTTAGAAAGGAGGAGTAGGTTCAAGAGATCCAGTGTATATTATATGATTATAGCTAATAATGTTGTGTTGTGTATTTGGAAATTGCCAAGAGAGTAAATGCTCTCACCACCCATAATGACAAGTATGTGAGGTAATGCATAAATTAGCTCAATTTAGCCACTCTACAGTTTGTATATATTTCAAAACATACCGTTCATAATAAAGTTATACAACTTCTATTTGTTAATTAAAAAAGTAAATAAATTAGGAAAAAATATAATGCCAGTCATAACATCATGATGATTTCATTTGGTCAATACAACATTTAAGTATTTTATAATACTAAATGAAAAGTGACATTGACCTGCCTTTCTTCCTTAATTATTTTAAAAGTTTAATGTCAACATTATAGAAAAGCAAGAAAAAACATATTGCCACTGATTAAAACCCACAAATCTTTAATGATCTAAATATATACTTCAAATACTGTAATTCTGACATTAAGATAATTTTATATAAACAGAAAATGAAGTAATAAACTTCCCAAAATAGCCACGGGAAAATATTTTTGATAAGCCATGTATTAATAATGAACAGTCTCTACCTAATATTCAATTAGGTGTTTTGAAGGAATTTATAAATGATCCATCAAGGAAAAATTTAGGTTATTCAGCCTTTTCTTTTTTGGAGACAGAGTCTTATTTTGTCACCCTCAGTAGAGTGCTTTGGTGTCATAGCTCACAGCAACCTCAAACTCTTGGACTCAAGCAATCCTCTTGCCTCAGCCTCTCAAGTAGCCTGGACTACAGGCTCCTGCCACAATGCTTGGCTATTTGTAGGGATGGGGTCTCTCTCTTGCTCAGGCTGGTCTGGAACTTCTGAGCTTAAGCAATCCACTGCCTGAGCCTCCAGAGTGCTAGAATTATAGGTGGAAGCCACCATTCCCAGCCTCAGCTTTTTAAAAAAGGTTATTTTTATAAATTACAGAAATAAATGTCTTTTTGTAAAATTTGGAAAATAATGAAGTCAATCACATTTTTTAGTCCTTCTCTCTACATATATTTACATATATGTATATGTGTGTGTGTTTGACAGCATGGATCATATTCCCTTTATATTTGTTTAAAAAAATTACATAGAAAAATTATTATACATGGAAGTAAAGCTACTGGCCTAATGCCACACAGTGCTATAAGAGGATGCAGACTCTTTTGCTCTTTCTTAAGTTTCCTTTTCTTTTCTTTTTTTCAATTTTAGATTAATGAGGATATAAACCATTACATTACATTGTTTGCAGTTTTTGACCTCCTGCAAGAACAGTAAACTTAATCCATTTACGAGTGGTAAGAAGTAATCGGTTTATGTAGTCTTATAATGTCTTTTGAAATAAAACATAAGCCATGTTGCTGCCATCAAACTGATTATTTTAATTAGTCTCCATTAGAAAAATGGTAACTTTCACTGGTAAATAATGCATTAAATTATCAGAAAACAAAACTCCATAGCTTCATACAATGTTGTCTATTTTTCACAACTTTATTTTTAATTAACTAATTAATTAATTTATTTATTTATTTTGAGACAGAGTCTCAAGCTGTTGCCCTGGGTAGAGTGCTGTGGCGTGCCGCAGCTCACAGCATCAAACTCTTGGGCTTATGCAATTCTCTAGCCTCAGCCTCTCAAGTAGCTGGGACTACAGGTGCCCACCACACGCCCAGCTATTTTTTACTGTTATTGTTGTTGCACTTATCATTGTTGTTTTAGCTGGCCTGGGCTGGGTTTGAAACTGCCAGCCTCGGTGTATGTGGCTGGGTGTCCTACCTACTGAGCTATGGGTGCCACCCTACACCTTTATTTTTAATTAGAAAAAAAATCCAGATCGTTTTTCAAAAATCTTCTATTTCATATTAAAACCACAGAATATTGTTGTCTTGAAAGGCAAATAGGATGTCTCCAATGAACACATTCACAATGAGAATAGCCTGTGTTTTTACTGCTTGGTGTGCTTCTTTCAACTTCAAGTGCTTGTTTCTGACCGATCTTTGTGAACTCCAGCCTAGGTGGATTCAATGTCAGCCATCACCAGGACTGCTCTCTTCCACTGTGCACATTCTCAGACCATATGCTGCCATAAATGAGCCTGCATGTCTGAGCTGTATAGGAAGAGGGCAATTAAATCTGGTTTTGCATTTCTGTATTAAGGACATGGTTTAAAGACTTTCCTTTGGAGAGGTTTCTAACATTCTTTCCACAGACATTCTTTAACATCTGTCAGTGCATGCATGCTACTGATGGTTCTCATAGACTTAAAATAGAGAGAATCTCTCTAGTTCTTTGATATAAACATATTAAGTAATGCAAAGCCGACAAATACAAGGCTTAGATTCAATCTCACTATCCAAAGAGAATAATGTAAGATATTCTGGCTTTGCTTGCTGTAATCATAATTCTCAGAAGTTTTAAAAGAGTTTTCAAAATCATTAACTGTTTATGTTTTCATCCCAGTCTAAGCTAAAATCTTTTAGATTTCTTTCTGACTTTCTCATAATTTCTTATTTAAAGTTTTAAGGTTATAGATAAATTTTTCTTTTTCTCTTTTTTCAAAAGAAAAAAATGTTTCTAATGATTTAACACCAATTTTTTTTTTGTAATTCATATAAATGCTCACAGTCATGCTGATTTATAACATGAAGCCAGCAGCCATGTCCTGGTGTGTATGTGAGCATGTGGGAATGTGTATATACTTTGGTCTATAAATGAACTGTTTGGGCCTTAACTTCCTCATTGTTAAAAAGTACTGGTTAAAAGTATCAGTATTTTGTGGTATGATTTTATTCTACTTTCATACAGTTTCAAGTATTTGGAAATAAGATACAGCATAAAGTGATATTAAGTGCAAAATTGATTATATATATAGACAGAAAATGCAAAATTTTAAGCCTTTTTATTAGCTATATAAAATATTATGACAACCTTGAATATTTAATTAACAAGTGATCTTTTACATGCAGACTACTTGGTATATTTCAGATTTGCCCCAATTTTTGAAAGCGCCATTTGCTATGTTTCCCTGACTTATCCAGTCTATTGCTTCTTTCTGTTCAATCTGTAAGATGCCTGTCAAGAGTCTCCATTTCTTTCTTTTTATTACCTGCATGATCATAAGCATGCAACATTTCTAATTGGTTTCTATACAATCTATTGAATTTTAGTATCTATCTAGTTTAGTATTGCTTATACCTGTATTATCTGTATACTACTATGAAGCACAATAGCCATGGTCCTCACTAAGTTCTACTCCTCTCCAATACTGCCATTCATCATTAATATTTTAAATAAAGTGCAAATTTTAAGTCCTAGCTTATTATCTTGGGCCAATAGAAGATGTTAAGTTGGAAATACAAATCATTATCATCATAATTCTGCTATCCGAATTATTGTCAAAAGTCCTTTGAAACTAACTAGTGATTATCACTTAAAAAATACTATATAGTGTGTGCCTATTGATTAGGTCAAAATGAACAATGTGTATAATTGGCAACTGGAAACTTAGATGCCCTTGTAGCAATGAGCCAAGTATATTCTCATAATTCCGAATGTATTTCCTCAAATTGTCACTATCCTGGATAAAAATTTTAATCTTTCATTAAAAAAGATAGAAACTTTACATCTTTTGTATTAACCTGGATTGAGTTGGAACACATTCTTCTTAGTAAAGCATCACAAGAATGGAGAAGCAAAACTCCAATGTCTCAATTCTAATATGAAGGCAGTAGAAGGTCTAATACAAGGTGAGGGCTGGAGAATGAGGGATGGGGACAGAGGAGGAGAGAGCGGGGATGAGAGGTCTCGATGTTTGACACACCTCTTGGGGGTGGGACACAGTTACAAGAGGGAAACCTCTGCATCTAACAAATGCAATCAGTGTGACGCAATTCTTTGTATCCTCAATGAATCCCAAACAATAAACAAAAAAATTAATCTTCTGAATGCTAATGTGTGAATGTATGATTTTGTTTTTTCCTAAAACCAAGTTCTTTTTACCTACACAGATAGTACTTTGTGCCATCACAAACAGAAGTTTTATCTTTCAAACACTGATTTATTTCACAAAATATGAAAATGGAGCATTTTTAATGTCTAATAAATAACTTCTTTTTAATAATGTATAATATGCACATAATATATTATATAAGATGTCAATAATGACAGTTATAATCTTTCCTCAGAGTAGTCATAAAATGTGTCCAGAAATGAGGGAAAAGAAAATCCCATCGGCTAATGATCATATCAAGTCTATTTTTATTAAAAATCTAAATATTTATTTCTAGTCAAATTAGGACTAAATACATATGGAGGGAACAAAAAATCCAAAGGAAATAGAAGAATTAAATGCTTTTAGGGATCCGAAATATGCTGATCAAAACTGGGATCTAACGTGGTGCCAGTATTAATGGCATCTAAGCAAAAAGGAATACATTTTGTAGTATATAATTTTCATTTTGTGAGAGAAGAAAATATATATATATTTATTGGCAGAGGCAAGTTCTGGCCATGTAGAACACAGGTTTGACCATGACTGAGTATAAAAAATAAATCTACTGGGCGGTCCCTGTGGCTCATCAAGAAGGGCACCGGCCCCATATACCGAAGGTGGCGGGTTCAAATCCGGTCTCGGCAGAAAAACAGAAAGCAAAACAGAAAAATAGGGCGGCGCCTGTGGCTCATCAAGTAGGGCGCCGGCCCCATATACTGAAGGTGGCGGGTTCAAATCCAGCCTCGGCTGAACTGCAAAACAGAAAAATAGCCAGGCGTTGTGGCGGGAGCCTGGAGTCCCAGCTACTCAGGAGACTGAGGCAAGAGAATCGCCTAAGCCCAGGAGGTGGAGGTTGCTGTGAGCTGTGTGACGCCAAGGCAATAAAGTGAGACTCTGCCTCTACAAAAAAAAAAACACATCAGAAAAATAACCGGGCGTTGTGGCAGGCGCCTATAGTCCCAGCTACTCGGGAGGCTGAGGCAAGAGAATCGCCTAAGCCCAGGAGTTGGAGGTTGCTGTGAGCTGTGTGACACCACGGCACTCTACCAAGAACAATAAAGTGAGACTCTGTCTCTACTAAATAAATAAATAAATAAATAATAAATCTACCTTTTCTGGGCTGTTTACTTATCTGTAAAAGGAAGGTTACATACAACACCTCACGAGGTTGACATGAGGCTTAAAGCATATAAGGTGTGAAAAGTGAATGGCACATGATAAATACTAAATAGGGGCTACTGTAAAATTCACTGACTGCAGTATCAATGGATACTTAATAAAGAATAGACAAGTTAAAGGAAAATAACTTCAAATATAATTTTATTAAAGATAGTAGAATACTGCTCAAAAGTTACTAAAAAGTTAGTAGCAAATTTTAGCATATATAACAGAAGCAACAGGAGAACAAAACTCATTGAAGGCATTCTCTGAGTTTGGGGATTTAAGGCTGGGGCTGAAGGAGGGGAAGAATAAAGTCCAGAGATTACTCTATAATTTACTGGCACAGACTTGGTGTCTCTTCAGGAGTAAGGGCTTGGAGGCATAACAATAGCCTGTGGAAGCTTTTTAAAATTTTGTCTTTTTAAAAAAACATACTGATACCTGGGGTCCAACCCAGACCTGCTTAATCAAATCAATGGTGTAGAGCTGCAGATTCATGCACAATTAAGACAAAGCACTTCAGATGGGTCTGGTCCCCTGACCTTTTCAAAATCCATTGGTTAATGTATTCATAAGTTATTCTCTGTTGCAACTTAATTCCAAATGGTTCAAGGTAGTTTAGGGCCCAGCTGAATCTTGCTTAATGCAAGCTTTTCCCCTAACAACTGCATGCAGTTTAGATGTCGTGTAGAAGGTCAAACTTGGAGCTACATGCTACATGTTTTAAATATCACATATGAGAAGAGCGACATTATTTTTCCAGTATGAAAATTCAAGAGGTAAATTTGTATTTTCATCTAAACAAAAGGCTGAATCATTTTAGCTTGGTCGCATAAGGTTTGTGGCAGTTAAAGTTGAATTTTCATGATCAAAAGATGTGTGATTTTCAAAATCATTTGCACAATACTCAAGAAACTAACACTTGCTAGCATATACCAGAGTCAAATTTTAGCTTGACAATTGTTTTATGGCAAATGTTATCTCCTGATTACCTCATCCCTAAAACATCCTTAATAATGTCCTTCCATGGTAGAACCTATCTCTCCAGATTCCTACCTAATTCCTTGCACTTTTGATGATGTTAAGAGAACAGAAAAGTTTTAAATTCATTGCATCGCCCATTTTCAGTTTTCTTTTTTCTTTTAATCTTATTTCTGTCTCGCTGAATTAGTTATTGATTATATAAGCATTGCTGAGTTTTCAACAAACACCTGTCTAACACCTATATGAGGTAAGGGGGTACCAAAAAGAAATAATCCTCCTTCTCCCCTTCCTCCCAATCCCCACAGGCAAAAATGGAGTGAGTGAAAAGCCATATTCCACCAATTCCTCAGCGTGTTAACACTTTAGAAGGCCTGTCCTGATTTCTGTGCCTTTTCAGTAAGAGATGAGTTTTTATCAGATACCTCTGGAATGCCAAACACTTAACAGAGACTTATCGCAGTAGCCTGTGTAGACTGCCAACGGTCAGAGAAAGGAAAACCTTTCATGAAACAATCAGACCCATGTCGCAGATTCCATACAATCCAGAGTGTTTTAAACACTCCTGTAGGACAAGAACTGTGTCAGTGAGGGGAGAGGATGTAGAAAAGGAAGCAGGAGTGAAAGGCAGAGCAGAAAGACCCCATCCCAGGCTGACAGAGTTATGGCAGGTTAGTTTTAAAAAGACTCTTGGGGATCAGAATAGAGCTTGTGAACTGACGCTCAGAGGCCCTATTTGATACCTGCTCTTTGTACCCTCAACTTTAGGAATGTTAATGAATAATCTAGTTCATGTTTTTTATTAAAATCGGAGGGCACTAAAGCCTTGAAGTTTCCATGAAATTAAAAGTAAAAAAGAAAATTGACTATACAGGTACAGAAAAGCAATTGGTTTAAAACATTTCATGTGAGAAGGTGGTTTTAGATCATTTCAGGCTCAATAAGAGCCATCAATGTAGTTTTTCGCCCCTAAGAAGCTAATGTAATTATAGGCAAAATTAGAAGTTCATATTCCATATAATAATGTATATTCCACATAATAATCACAAACTCCTTTTACTTTTCTGACCATATTTAGAATATTTTAATCTGTTCCGGGCAACACAGTTAGGGGGTTTATTCGATGGCATCTAGGAGGACAGTGAAAGAATCTTGTAGTATATTGAATAAAGTACTAATGAGAAGGAAGATATTTAGCAGGTTAAAAAATATATAGAAAGAGAACCTTGAACCGGTCTGAATTTGAAAGGCTTTAATATTCAAAAGGTGACGAGGAGCTCGGTGCCTGTGGCTCAACGGACTAAGGCGCCAGCCACGTACACCTGAGCTGGCGGGTTCGAATCCAGCCCAGGCCCGCCAAACAACAATGATGGCTGCAACCAAAAAATGGCCAGGCGTTGTGGCGGGCGCCTGCAGTCCCAGCTACTTGGGAGGCAGAGGCAGGAGACTCGCTTGAGCCCAGGAGTTGGAGATTGCTGTGAGCTGTGATGCCACAGCACTCTATCCAGGGTGACAGCTTGAGGCTCTGTCTCAAAAAAAAAATACAGTAAAATAAAATAAAATAAAAGGTGACGAGGACGGCGCCTGTGGCTCAGTGGATAGGGCATCAGCCCCATATACCGAGGGTGGCGGGTTCAAACTAGGCCTGGCCAAACTGCAACAAAAAAATAGCCAGGCGTTCTGGCAGGTGCCTGTAGTCCCAGCTACTTGGGAGGCTGAGGCAAGAGAATCACCTAAGCCCAGGAGTTGGAGATTACTGTGAGCTGTGTGACACCACAGCACTCTACAGAGGATGATAAAGTGACATTCTGTCTCTACAAAAAAAAAAAGGTGACAATATTTATTTTCTGTGACTATTCTGTGTCCTCCCCCCCACCAAAGTAGAAATAAGACAAATGATCAGAGACCATTCTGGATGGCACATGTAGCAGATTTCAGTTTAATATGAGGAAGAACTAATAGAGCTGGCTGCAAAGGGAATTGGTTGTTTTGTGTATTAATGGGAGAAATCATGGGGAATTGATAAAAATGGATGACCACTCTGGCAATGACAGAGTTTGAATTAGGTAAGGGCTGAATTAGATGACTTTGAAGATTCTTTCCATTTCTAAAACTTATGATTCTGTGACTCACAAAGTCTACTAGGTCTCCCCTACCAGGAAGCATGAAAACTGGAAAGTAGGTTAAAAAAAGAAAAGCCAACAGTCAAAAGGTAGGTCAGCTGTATGATAAACATTTTAAGTCTGATTATCTTTCAGCTGAAGCACAATACTCTCATTAGTGACTTACCACATCCATAGGTGCCTTGACTTAATTCCAGAGAGCGATATCCATTCGCTTATTCATCTGGCTCAACTCTAATGCTAAAGATGACTGTGGATGTGACTGCTGGCTAGACAGCCAGTTATGTTGTGTTTCGGGTAGGACTCCCACTTAACTCATCAGGCAACACAGATGTTTTACCTCTTACATTAACACTTCCCTGGGTAGACAAGGCCTACATTACCCTCTTCTAGTATACAAATTGATAAAGAGACTGAAGGAGGTAAATGAAGTTAACTTTTTTTCTGTTATCTACACTACTATGTTAATGTGGCACTTTTGAACTTACACTTTGAAGCACTGCACTATACACAGTAGGCATTTTATACATGTTTGTAGAAAATTATAGTAAATGCCTACTTTCAAATGCTACATAAAACGTCTGCAAACAGTTCTGCAAACCAGGGGACTGAGGCCTTTGGACCAGTCTGAATTCCACCACATGTGCTCCTTAACTGCTTCCAATCTCCAAGCTGCATTCATTTATTTTAAGTCCTTAGGAGGAAAAAAAGGTGTTGACAGTGTGTTACTCCGAATGTTGTAGGTATTCCCTGATCTCTGGGTCATTCCTGTCAAAACAGGAGTGTGCTTACACAGTGAACAGGTGCTTCTGCTTAGCAAGCTGATATTTTTGCTTCTGACATGAGAAAAGAAATTGCTTGTAAGTAGATTGGGATCTCTAGGATGATTTTGCTCTAAATCCTAATACAGTAAAATATTGTTAAGAACCAGGTATCTTTAGAATAAAATTCTGCAAAAAAAAAGGAAAATAGAGAAAAAAGAAATATTCAAAATTTCTGAATAAAAAAATCGAAGTATCTATTTGTGATTTAAAATTGTAAATATAAGTTTTTGTTTGCTTTTGTTTTTATTTTGGTAGGAGGTTGAGGCAAGTTCCTTGGGATTATACAATGCTATTTTAAACCTTTTAGTACCCAGAAAATATCATTTAAATAATAATAATATTCCAAAGAACAGCATAAGGTATATTTTGACTACTGTAAATACCTCTGAATAAATTCCTAAGCTTTTAAAGTAAAGTAAAACCTGGTAAAATAGTGACAATTTTTTTCTTCATTGCTAGAAATGAATTAGTAGTCCCTAATAAGAAACTCTAACTTTGACAAGCATTCATTTCCTATCAAATTCTATTTTACAGAGTTATCTTCATCTAGCTGTCCTTACCCATGTAAACAGACTTCTTAAATTAGCAGCTGCAAAATAGAAAAAGATTTCAAGATCCTAAAGCTTTTTAAGTTGCCAAGAAAAGATGAATAAAGGAACAGCAGAATTCTACTCAGAGAGCATATATTATCATATTAATAGGTAAGGAAAGCCAGTTTATTGGTTTACTGGTCCGAAATAACTAAACAGGATGACAACCAAACTGACAGTGTTAAAGAACAATTCTGTTCCCCAATACACTCCTTCTGTGTGAACAACTCTATGGTTATTACATAACCCCAGGCAAGGTATATAGCTCATTATTGTATAATGGTAATGACCATAATTCCTACTCATAGGATTGCTGAGAAGATTGCATGAGATAATGTAGATAAAGGTCTTAGTAAACACTCAACAAAGTCCAGTCAGAATAGGTCCTGATTTATCAAGGAAATAATTCAGGTACAGAACTACACTCTGTCATAACTAATGTAGGTTCGGCTGTAAAGTTTACAGGAGTGGCAAACTGACTTGTAGGACGGTTGTCCTCTGTTGGGAATAGACAGCAGCTGACAAGCTTTCTTGTTATTTACTTATTTTTTAATTTCAGATTAATATGAGGGTACAAGAGATTAAGCTACAATGTTTGCGTAGGTAAGGTCCCTGTTGTAGCTGTGTCTCACACCTAGGAGGTGTGCCATATACCCCTACATTGTGCCCATTAGGTAAGAGCACACTGATCCCCCCTCCTTGCATCCCCTCCTCTCCCAACTTGAATTAAATTGAGTTTTTCTCCTGTGAGGACGTGTATTAGTTCATCTACTGGCTTCATGTTAGTATTGAGTACATTGGATACTACAAAGAAGCTTTCGAAGATGTTGTGTTCAAAGAAATTAAGCTTAACTTTGAAGAGCATCAGTTAACTAAAGACTTTAGTCTACTGGACTTTCAGGAAGTGTGTTTCTAAGCGCTACTGGTCTTTCGGGTGACAGGAGGAACCAGGTGACTGAGGAAAAAATACGAGCCCTAAGGGAGATAGACCAGGTGGAAGTACTTGTCCTAGACCTGAGGTGCCAACCTGTCAATTTGTTTGTTCATTCACTTGCTCACTTACTCATTCCACAAATATTTTTTAAAGGCCCATTGGTGGCAGGTACTGCTATAGATGCTGGAATAACCAGCAAATAAGAAAGATCAGGTTCTAGTACTCTTAGAGCTTACACTGTGGCAGTGAGAGCAATACAGTAAGTCAACAACCAACCAAATAAAGTATTAGTTAAGTGTTGTACAGAAAATGCAAACAGGGTGATTTGATAGCAGACAACATTAGACTGGGTTGTGAAGAGGGGACATTAAGTAGAACTCTGAATTACAAAAAGGAAAAGCTGGCATGTTTAAAGAACCAAAGAAGGCCAGCATGGTTGGGGGATTCTGAGGTCTGAGAAGGCGGCAGGAGCCTGGCCAGCAACGGCTTCACTCCCCCTAAGAACAGTTTGGGGCTTACTTTAGGTGCTCCGGAAAGCCTATGGAGGGGAAGCCAATGATCACATTTCTGTTTTTAAGACCACTCTGGCTGCTCTATGGAAAAAAAAACATTGTACGGAACCAGGGTAAAAGATAACAGTAGGGAGGATGAAGTGCTAACCAGGAAACCCTTTTGTGGACAAACACACTGCAGTGAGAGAGAGGCTGTGTTGGCACACCACATTCCGCAGCCAGATCTAACTTTGCGACGGTACTGTACATCTTGGTGAGAATTCACTCAGCATCATGGTAGAGTAGAATTTACTCCTTTAATATATGGCCTGTATTATTCTTGTTTAACAAACAATTCATTCAGAGGTAGAACTATCTACTTCCTCTCATAACTGGCACAGGCCTGGCTGTCAAGTTGTCTGCAGCTGACAAACTAACTGTAGGATTAGATTTTAAAGAAGGTAGACAGCAGCTGACGAAGTTTTCAAAGACGTGTGGTGGGATCTGGGGAGGCAGGACCTTTTTCATTTTCTAAAGCAATGTATACTCCTACATTTGATTGCTTATGTAGGTGCATATTCGCCCTCTTGAGCTGCTATTGCCAAATTCCATAGACTGTGTTAAACAACTCAGAGAAACTAATTTCCTCATAGTTATGGAAGCTTTGCAAGATCAAGGTGCAGGTCAGCTCAGCTCTGGTGAAGGCTCTCTTCCCAGCTTGCACAGGATGCCCTCTAGCTATGTCTGCACATGGCCCTCAGTGTATACAGAGGGAGAACAGATCTTTCATGTTTCCTCCTCCTTTTATATGGTCACCAATCCCACTGGAATGGGGTCCCACCCTTATCACCTCATTTAAACTTTACTACTTCCTTATAGTTTCTACCTCCAAATATAGTCATGTTAGGTGTTGGACCTTAACACATAAATTTTGGGAAAATACAATTCAGTCCATAACAAGGTATTATTGTCATATGAATTCCTATTTGTGTGAATAGAAGCAAATGCCCGATTTATTTGAAACGCATATTAATCACTTATTACGTGCCAAGCAGATACTCAGGAGATGATGAATAAGTCTGTGATCTTAAGGGGTTTAGAGTCTAGTATGGGAGATCAACAATCATAAGGAAATGTTGCACATTATACCAGAGGTATATGTAAATGTAAAGCATCCGATTATGAAAGAAATCCCAGGGGACTCCATGGAGATCAGCTGAAGTTTATGCTAAATTTTATAGGATAAGCAGGAATTCACCAATGAGACAGACAAGAAAATTCAGAGCCACCTCAAATACCACCTCTGTTAAAATCTTCCTCTGACTACCCCATTTGAAGATAATAATATTCATCCTTTTAGTAAGTTTCCAGAATAATTATAATTTACATAATTGATATGGCCATTAAAGAAATAGTGCCCTGAGATACAGTTCCCATTAATGTCTTGAACCACTATTTAAATGTTTTGTTATTATTTTTTTTTTTGAGACGAAGTCTCAAGCTGTCACCCTGGGTAGAGTGCTATGGCATTAGAATTCACAGCAACCTCAAACTCTTGGGCTTAAGTGATTCTCTTGCCTCAGCCTCCCAAATAGCTGGGACCACAGGTGTCCCCAACAATGCCTGGCTATTTTTTTTTGTTATTGTTGTTGCAGTTGTCATTGTTGTTTTACCTGATCCATGCTGGGTTCAAACCCGCCAGCCTTGGTGTATGTGGCCAGTGCCCTACCCACTGAGCTACAGGCTCTGCCTTGTTATCAACGTCTAATGATTACATTCCTTATTTACTAATGCAGGTTTTCTCATGATAAATATCCGAGGAATCCTATAACAGAGTAGGAGCTCAGTAAATGAATGTTGCTTTGATCTGGTGAAAATGAAGGACAAAAAAGAGAGTATGATGTGAGAATCAGAGACTTTATAACCTAGTTCCAACTCCTCACTCAGGTGAATATTGGTTAATTTCTCTGAATCCCATCTTTTTGTTAAAAGAGATAGTTGACGAAATATCTATGGTTCTCACAAGGTCTAAAGCACCAGGAACATATTAGTTCAATCTCTAATTCAACAACCCTATCTGATTGATCTAAAATTTCCAGCCTCTACTACTCCTTTCACTTCCTGTTTGAATTTTACGTAAGCAATTAAAAGGCCATAAAAATTCATTCAATATTATATTTAACATAAAAGGGAAAAAGGAGAGACAACTAAAGAACATTCAATTACCAATCTTTAAAGTTTACATTCTAACCTTAAAATATACCTAGGTTAACATCCAGTACAGCATAGCTAATTGTTCTACTTCAAGTAGAATATGTGAAAGACCAGAACAGATAATACTAGCAAGCCAATTAAAAGAGTACTCACGTTTGTTTTCTGTAGATTAGATTTATACATATGGTTTAAGCATTTCACAATATAGCATTTAATTTAAACAAAAAACACTCCAAATATACACAAAGAGACTGCTAAAATGTAAAACACTTAAATCATGGACTTTCTAGTTTGTAACAAAACTTTATCTTAAATGAACAAGTAGGTTAATAAGAACTCAATTTAAAAGATATTTCTATAACAACTCTGAAAAGCACTAGTTTAGTTAGCAATTATCAAAGAAGAAAGAAATGGTCCCATTTGAAAAGTAGTTACAGTTCTAACTTTACAGTCACAAACTCTTTTGTTGAATTACTTTAAATAAATTGGTTGTTAAAAACTAGGGCTTGCAAAAGTAATTCTGATGCCCAAGTATGGGACAGGCTCCATGACCACAAAACGATGCCAGCAGCTCTACCTTTTAAATAGAGTTTGCCAAAATGAGTGTGTTATTAGCCAGACTTGGCTGAAACAATCCATTGCCCACAAAGCTACTTTAATGTACTGTCTCTATTGAAAATCACAGTACTCCAACAATACATTACGATACTTTCCCATCACTGCAGCAATTCCCACCACAGGCAATACTTTGTCTCCAACAAAGAAGCCTCACATTCTACGTCTGCAAAAACCCCAATCTTGACTAGCACTGTATGGCTGCCAAGAGGAACATCTGTGTGCTTGACAGTACACAAAACTGGCTCTTTTCTTTTCCTTTCTTTCTTTCTTCTTCTTCTTTTTTATTTCCTAGACAATAAACTGTGTGATTGCTTGGTAAGGAAATGATCTTTCATTCCCTTCCTCTTCCCTTTTATTTATTTGTTTGTTTAACACAACACTCAAACAACTACATCTGCCACCTATTACTTAAGTCCAAATCCTGAAAACACAGTCAAGTTTATTTTTTGATTTCATATGAGTTTAGATGTGTGATCAGCTGAAGAATGTTGACTTGAAAGATGAAGATCCCCAAAGGTATACTAATAAAAAGGAGTTATCCAATTCTGAGAATATTCTAGAATGCCATTTATGTTTGTAGAGTGATAAATCCAAATAAAGCACTAAAAATGGCAATATACTCCTGAGAGTAAAAAAGATTTCCCTGTAGAATATTTACAGTGTAAGCTAGAATAAGAATATCACATTTTGGTGTTTTATACAAAGAAAGACATTTCTGTCATGTTTGCTTTCATCTAAAAGTAATAATTTGGCTTAAAGAAATGAAAGAAATTGAGGCATAATAGGCAAATGGACAAAGATATGACTAGAAATTTACCTGAAAAAAAAGACATATTCTAAGCCAGTTACCTCAATCAGCTTCCTAGATAAAAGAAAAAATCCTCAAGTTCATTAATGCTCAAATAAAAGCAAATTAAATCTAGATACTTTCACTATCAATATGGTTAATATAAAAAAAGAATACCCATGATTGCAAAGGAATGTACTAGTTGGGATTTTAAATTACTACTACCTTTCTAAAGGGAACAATTTGGCAAAATGAATCTTTGTACTGTTTGGATGAAGTGAGAAGAGGTGGGCATAAGGATGTGTACTGTACTTTGTTTAGAAAAGAAACAATTTAGAAACAGCCCAAATATCCAAATTAAATAAATTATGATACATATGTACAAGGAATACTATACAACAATAAAAAAACCTATGAGACTATGCAATGAAAAGAAACTGTTTGCTATGTTAATAAATAAAAATAGATTACAAAATATGACATGATGGCAACCCACCATTTAAAAAATCTGCTTAGAAAAAAGAAAAATTTTAATAGTATTATCTCATGGTAGTTGGATAATATATTTCTCTATTTTATAACAAACATGTACTTAGTTTTCTAAGTTTTCTAACTAAGAAAAAAAACCTCCCTACATTATTGCCTCTTAGACTAGATGATAAATTTTATTATCATCAAGGAAATAAAGGGTAATTCATTTCTTCTCAAAGAGACATGGACATTTTCCTGGCTTTTCAAAACCTGTTCCCTTGAACATCATGTAAAATTTCACTTGAAAGCTACAGTTTGAGACAAATAGGATGAGGTGGTCAGTACAATAATTTAAGGAATTGTAGACATAAAAATCTTAAGACTTATCCCTTTGAGTTGTAGTAGGCAATCACAAAATTATAGCTCAAAATGTTTAATGATGATATAACTTATTGGTACTGATTTTCATACCTTGAAAAACCAGACCATGTAAATATACTTCTAAATTTTAGTAGATTGAAACAATGTAAATAACAAATAACTAAAATCTGTATAGTTATTGTTAGAAATGGAGTAAACAGAAAATAATTTTTCTTCTTTAAGTCAGACAACACAGATTTTATTTTTACGTTTCATGGTGTGACATTACCTTAAATTACTTAACTGGATTAATAAGAAAATTATATTTTGTTTTTATTTTTAAAGAATGAAAAGGTACCCCCCCTCTTTCTCTCTCTCTCTCTGTTTCTTCCCCATCTTTTCCCTCCTCCTTAATGCTGCTCTGCAGTATCCCTCACCAATAAAGACCTTTCCTACAAGCAAAAAAAAAAGAAAAGGTATTCTCTGATACTTCACATTTAATATGCTTGTAAAGCAGCTGTTAAATAATGAGAGTCACAGAGCTGAACTCTATTAAGTGACACCGGTTTACTACATGGTATTTAAGAAGGATCACTGGAAAAGTGATCAAGTTTCCTGGTTTCTGAACTAGATTTCTCTTTACTGTGTAGAAGCAGACTTCATATTATATTAAAGAAGTATTTTTCTAGAAGCTAATTTACTCATGTAGTTATTTGTGTGTGTGTGTGTATTCAAATGGAAGACCAAATGATATTTATAAATAAAATTAAAGGCAGAAGAGCAAATTCAGTATGTGAAGACCTGTCAACAAATAATACAACTTTAAAGGATGTGCAGATTCCTTCTTCAGTTCCTGAAGAAATACAACACAGGGGAGTGCTTACCTACGGAGTGAAATCTTTGTGCCATATTAGCAGGATGGGGGGCATGCTTCTCCTATTAACTCCTACTATTGACCACACATTGTGTTTTGTACTTTACATGTTATTTCCCTTATTCTCATACAAACAAGTTTAGAGGAAGACATTACTATTACCATTTTCCAAGGGAAAAAAACGTTCTTAAAGTCACACAGATAGTAAATAGTAGAGCTGGGATTCAAACTCTGTTCTTTCTGATTCTAGTATGTACTCTTTTTACTATATTATTTAGCCAAGAGAAGTGGATTAATTGAATGCTAATATTAAAGGACACCTTACAGGTGAAGTTGTAGTAGTGAATGCCACAAGATTTAAAAAAACAAATAAACCTTACTGTTGTCAGTGGTTTGCCTCCTCTCAAAGACACTGACAAAGTCCATTTCTTAGAGAATTTAGAACCAAACCAAGTGGCTGACACAAAGAGTTTGCAGGCAACTGAATAACTGTGTTGCAAATGTGTCAAAAAGGTACATCAGAATGTTGAGTTATGAGCTAATTGATTTCTAGAGAAGTTAGACCATAGGTTCAGAGGTATAATTGGGTTTTCTGTTTGGGGAATCCTGATTTAATCAAGCAAATAAATGAAAAAGAAACACAAAATTAATTTTTATCTACACTAACACATATTTATCAAATAAAATCAAATATTTAACATCAAATTTACGAGTGGAGGGTTCTTTGGAAGTGTTGAGCTGATTGTGAAAAGGAAAGGAAGGTGGCAGGGTGTCTGGCGGCTACTGCTTCAACTTCTGGTTCCCATCACTGTGTGCTAGCAATCATTAAGGGTCAGGGCAGAAGTTCTGTCCAAATCCTTTAAGGTTGGGTTACCCCACCCAGCTTTTACTAATGTTTTTCATCCTTTCCTTAAAAGTGATTTTGTTCTTCCTGCATACATCATTCACGAGTAAAATCCTGGAACCCTCCATCTTCTACAGAGGCAGACAATGAAGACAGCCAACCACAGACCACCTACACTTGTGACCCAAAAGAAAGTTTGAAGTTATCATTTAGGAAACAGCAAGAAAAATCCAAATATGGTTTTCTTTTAGCATCACTGAATAAGTGCTTCTGACCTGACACTGTTCTATCTTTGCCTATTACTGATTATACTAATCAGATTTATGTTTTCCAGAAATGTCATCAAGCCACATGCAATAAAGATGGTTCCAGTCCACAAACCCCTGTATCACTCTCCCTCTGGAGAAACCCTAACTGCCCCCTTCTGTCATCGCCCAATTCAGCAGGAAGCAGTTAGATCGAGTCTTCGCCC
>CAUYRH010119148.1:0-33005 GCA_963574655.1 Perodicticus potto
TTTTTTTTTATTAAATCATAGCTGTGTACATTAATGCAATCATGGGGTACAACGTGCTGCTTTTATGTATAATTTGAAATACTTTCATCAAACTGGTTAACACAGCCTTCACGGCCTTTTCTTAGTTATTGTGTTAAGACATTATATTCTACACCTAGTAAATTTCACATGTACCTTGTAAGATGCACCGTAGGGACAGAAGAATGTGTATGACAAGGCTTCAACTCATTTTTGAAGACCTCTTTCTTCCAACATCTTATAGACAGATTTACACATTTGAGTCTATAACAATTTCCCATAAACATACTCATATATATTTATTCTTTCATATTGTTGTAAAAAACATAGCTATCAGTGTAATCAACAAATGTTCTCTGTGTGTAAAGATGTCTGTGTTTTAAATGACGAGCACAAAATGATTGGGGCTAGTAGCTACCCCTCTCGTATGTTAGACTAGTATGTAAATGAATACATGAAATGAAACACAGGCAAAACAATGATAAACAAGCTGTACTAGTGTTTCCCCAGGAATAAAATTAGTACTTGGAAAATATGCCTTTCAAGATATTGGTTATAGAATGTATATGCCTAGCCTAAGGTTTTGCATTAAGGTTAATTATTTCTTTTTCTTCTTGTTTGTTATCTGTTGTACCTAACATAAAATTGTGTGTGAATTTGGAAAGTGTAGAGGAGTTAACAAGGTACTAAAAATACAAGCTTCTAATGCAAGAGTTGTTACATGCAGCCGTACCTGTCTCAGTTCATGGGCATATTTTGATAGCTAGCAAGGAATTGAGATAATACATTACCTTACAGGATTAATGCTGACCTTTTTACCAAAGGATTCCTGTCACCACAAATCCTATCACTCATTCACAGCAGTGTTGTTGTTGGAAAGGCCGAGAAAGGCTACAGCAAAAAAATGAACACATTTTAAACAACCTCAACACTTGTGAAATCTGTGAACCACAACTAAAGTAAAATTAAGAATCAGTAAATCTTGGTAAATTGAGTAATGACTCCCTCCAAACAAACACACCCTAATCCCCCAGGACCTATTGTCTTATATGGTGAAAGGGACTATGAGGATGTGATTGAATTAAAGATCTTGAGATGATGAGATTATCCTAGATTATTAGGGCAAAGTCTTTGCTAAAAGACAGGCAGGGGGATCAGAATACTACCTGCATACGTAATGAAAGGGAAAAAAAGCAAGAGATGAGAGTCAGAAACGGTGCCCCTCAACTGAGGATTATGAGTGGGCTCTATCAGCTGGAAAAGACAAGGGTTGGGTTTTCCCCTAGAACCCCTAGAAGCAATTACCGCTGCCAATGCCCCCAAGACTGATTGTGGACATGACTTTAGAGAGCATAGTTCTAACTATAAGACGATAAAGTCATGTTCTCTAAAGTCACTATATATTTCGCAAGTTGTTAGAGCAGCAATAAGAAATTAAGACAGAAACAAAATTTGGGGGGAAGACAGAGGAGGAGAACCCAAAAGAAACTCAGATGCCTATGATTTTTTGTGTGTGTGGAAATGTGGAAAATGTGAAAAAAGATATGGTAAAAAATGCCTATTTCCACAAAGTATAGCCTTCACACTACACTAAAAAAAAAAAAAAAAAATGCTTCTAATGCCATTTTACTCTTTTCTAACATCTCCCTAATTCTGAAATATCGATGCAATCTATTTGTAGTCCAGGAATCCTAAAAACTTTGTCATATTTATATCTTCTATTTGAAATAACAAGTCACCATAAAAGCAGCAGCATTTAATATTTAGTTACAAAGGTGAAAATTTATAAGGTAACTGTCATTGAACTTTGATTAAGTACAGAAGAAAGACAGGAAATAGAATTTTATTGTTGCCTGAAAAATCAGAAAATGTGAATTCTACCTATCTTAGTTTATTTAAGCCAACATAAAAAAACACCGTCCCCTGTGTGACTTATAAACAACAGAAACTTGTTTACCACAGTTCCAGAGGCTGAGAAGTCCTGGATGAAGGCACTAGCAGATTTGGGTGCCTGATGAGGGCCCATTTCCTGATTCATAGATAATCATCCTTTCACTGTAAACTGAAGGAACTCAGGAAATTTTACCCCAAAATATGAGTCCTGATATAAAGAATATTTTGAATTGAAGGCTATTCAAGGTGAAGAAACATTGAAAGGAGGTTTCCCTCTATCTGCATAAAACTAGACAGACCTACCAAAAGAATAATTGCCTTTCATTCCCTTCCTGTTATCTTAATACAGTGAATGAATGGAGGTTAGGAATGTAAGCAGTCCTGGCCCAAATCATTTCAATCTGTTTCTCCCATCCCTAGCAACTGTCTGTTGCCCTACATTTCTCAATTCTCCCTGCTCTACTCCCCTCTAAAAGGCATGTATAAAAATATCTGAACTCCATTGGAAAAGTGGGTTATCACTCTGTGATTTCTCTGTGTGCATATGGTAAATAAATATTTTTTCTTATTCATCTGCCTTAATTGTGAGTTCAGCAAACTCTTGGGAGGAAAAGGTAATTTCCCCCACATCCCAACAAACTTCACATAGAAGAAGGAGTCAATGATCTCTCTGAATCTTTTTTGTAAGGATACTAATCCCATTCATGAGGGTTTTGTCCTAAAGTCTCAATCACTTCCTAAAGGCCTCACTTCCTAATATCAACACATTGGTGATTAGATTTCAACATATACATTTTAGAGAAGAAACAAACATTCAAAACAAATTCATGACCAAATTCATGATCTTCTTGCACGAAAACTATATTTAGTTCATCCAGAGAGCCTCAAAGGTCTTAAGCTGTCTAGCATCAACTCAGAAATTTGAAGTTCAAAATTTCATCTAAATATCATCTGTGCCAATATGGATAAGACTCTGTGAACATGTATTGTGAGACCAACTAATCTCCATTCATAAACATGTGGAATGAACATATTATGTGCTTTTAACATACAGTGATGCTATTTTCATAAGACATTCCCATAAAAACAAAAAAACAAAAAAACCCAGAAATTTGAAAGAAGAAAGAAATTAAGAGCTCCTAGCAAGTCTTAGACCTTAAAGCTCAAGAGTAATTTTTTTTTGACTTGATCTTCTGCCCTTCATACCTACTGAGGGCCTGTTTTCAGGGTTTTGCTGGACACAGCCCACACTGCAGCTTTCTGGACATGGTCGGATTGTGTGTCTAAGATCTCCTTGCATGGAATTGCATTCCAGTGGCCCTACCAATTTAAGGTTATGAGCTTTCTCTTTTAATCTGGGCCTAAGATGGACAGGACAGCACTGATGGTTCCATTTTCTTCTACTGTCTTAGAAAATGGGCTCTGGCTTCTCTTTACCTGACTGACTAATCTCCCCATTGTCTTGACAAATAGCTGAGATGGCAAATTCATACTATTCTCTTTATCAAAAGGAAGCTTGGCCAATCTCTTGTTCTCCTTCAAAACAAATCTCTCTCATTTTTTTGCAATGTGGATAGGCTGAGAATTTTTCAATTTTTAGTTATGCTTCCTTCTTGTTTAATGTTTCTGTTTTAAATTCATTTCATTCTTCTCTCCTTTTACTCTAAGCAGTCAAGAGGATCCAAACTGTTCATCCACATTTTGCTTAGAATTTTTTTCAGCCCCAAATCTAGTTTTATCATTCACAAGTCCTACCCTTCCACAAGACAGTAGGACAAAAACACCACTCAGCCAGATTCTTTGTCACTTTTGTAGTAAGTCTTTCTTCTTGCTACAATGGTATGTTTCTTATTACCATCTGAGATCTCATCAGGATGGCCTTTATCATTCATATTTCTATCAGCATTCTATTCAGGATCACCTAGGTATTCTCCAAGACAACTGAGGCTCTATCTGTAGCATCCCCTCCTCTCCTTCAGAGCCTTTACCAGAATTACTCTTAACAGGTTGTTCATGATAAAGCAGGCTTTTCCTAGCATTCACCTCAACACTCTTCCAGCTTCTATCTATGCATTACCTGGTTCTAAAGCCACTCCCTCATTTTGAGGTATTTGTTATATTAACAACCTATTCCTTGGTACCAGTTTTTGTTCTTAGTCTATTTGTGCTTCTATAACAAGATAGTATAGACTGGGTTTTTTTAAAAAAATAGATACTAATTTTTCACCATTCTGGAGTTAACATATCCAAGATCAGTGTGCTAGCATAGTTGGGTTTTGTGAGCCATCTCTTCAGAGTTGCAAATGGCCAAATTCTTGCTATGTTTTCATATAGCAGAAGAGGAGAGGGATCTCTCTGGAACCTCTTTGATAAAGGCACTAAGCATATCCCTGAGAGCTCTACCCTCATGATTCAACCACTTTCCAAAGGCTCCCACCTCCTAATACCATCACATTATGGGTAGAGTTTCAACATGTGAATTTTAGGTGGAGACATACATTTAGACAATAGAATTGCCGAAAATCTTTGCCAAGTAAATCAACGTATTATGTCATTTTTCATTCCTAAATTTTTAAGATGAAAATAATTCTTATTAAAGTATTTTTCCTCTCTATAGTATATTAATACATGAAATGATGATGAGTGTATTTTTTGTTTTTAATTCCAGAGATAATCTTAAATTGCAGGTCAACAGGCAAAGTAAGTAGACCTTCTGAGAACCCCCAAAAAATAGACAAGAAAGAACTAAATCCCATACGGTCCTTTCATAAAATAGCTTGTAGGTTGTCATGTCTCAATTTTCACATAATATCTGCTCTATGAAGCAAACATTTTCCTGCTATCACAAAACTATGAGCATTTCAATAGTGGAAAATGGGAAGACAGCATAGAATAATGTTTATTAAATTAAACATTAATTAAGCAGGTATAGATCAAGCCTATTACCAACATTTATGAACATTCTGCAAAATAAAAACCAACTATAAGTTATTTAAGTAGGCTTACTTTGGTCTCTTAAAGCTAACATTCTAAGACACCCCTTTGTAGATAAAGTAAAATTTTTAGCTATTCTGTAGTAGCCTTTTAAAACTTCTAGTGTTTCTAATATATTTTTCAAAAGTTATTATAAAAAAGAAAAGAAGAACTAAAAAAGACATATTTTGATTCAAAATATTGAATTAGAAACCCAAGGATTATGTATTTCTTACTTCAGACAATGCAAACATTTTAACTGAATTTTAGATTGTCTGTGTGAATAGGCATAAGGACACCACAGCTTGGTAATCATAACTGTCCTCCCTCTCACTCCTGTGGTAAGTTAACTTTTTCCATAGTTTTGCATAATGAAATTGCAGTCAACTAAGAATCTTATGTTGACATGGTATGTATCTACAGTTTACAATGTTTCAAACATTTAAAAGTAAGGCTTTCAGGTTAAATAGCCTATGTGTGAATCTCAATATGCTTCCTTATTAGCTAAAACCATGAACAAATTTGCTGAGCCTCTCTAGGGATTAATACAGGGAACCTTCTAGATAGGTTGTCGTGAGGCTAAGTATGGTAATTCTGTGATGAGGTATTTTTTATCGAGCTCAATTTCAGCAAACCCTGTAATTATAGTTATTATTAGTTTATTAATCATATGCTATATGCCACTTTTTCCTACTACTAACTCACACTAATTGCTTATGTATGAAACCACAGTAAGGAAAGATAAAACTAAAACAAAAATAAAAGCAGTCAGGTTCAAAACCAAAGACAAAATCCTGACGTTAAACTATTTATAATGGAAGCAATTGTTTTATTTCTGATTTTACTAAAAAAATATGAACCATTTTTCAAATTCAAAGATCCAAACATTTACCATTTGGGAATAAAATTATAAACAGGGTTAGTAAATTTCCATATATTATTGCCAAGGAGTTCACATCTATACATTATTAAATGTCAAAATAGAAAATTGAGTTACTTTGTCTGCAAGACGTTTTATGTCATAATTGACTTTCTCTGATGTGTCTTTCAGTAAAACTAAATCCCCATCTAGTCTGCACCTGTGGATGAGGAATTTCATCCTGTGCATCTGTATAATAAGTCGGCCTAGTGCAGCTATATTCACAGCTGGAATTCAGGGCAATTTCTCTGACTCTCTACTTTGAGTCTAGGAACTGACTTTTGCAATTATTTCTTATACACGGAATTTCCTCCACGAACCAAGGCTTTAATAGTAAATCAGTCCTTGACTTGGTTTCATAGTCTTGTTTTACTAGCCCTTTTGAACACTGAAATAATTTTAGTACAAATGGCAGCCAGTCCTTTAATGTCCCCCATGAACTTCCTTGATTATTTGCCTTAGCCACATTTTGAAAATTGGCAAAAATTCTCCTCATAATGTTCCTTTCAACTTTCCATTGAAATTCTTTTCCTTTCCTACTGAAAATGATATTTCTGACAATATGCCACACTCTGGAACACCCTTATCATCTGAAATCCCTGCTCTCTAAGGCCCCGCATTAGTACATACCTACTTCTAACTGTGTGTTTTAGCCAGATACAATGCAAATAAACACTCCAGCCTTTACAGAGAAAACAAAGCTCTGTCAAATTGGTGCAAAGAAAAAAAAAATCCCAGTGTATTCTGAACGGACAACCGTCACTCTATGCCAACCAATAGCTTTGTCCACGAGACAACTCTATGTACGCTAGGGGTCACAACAGGAGAAGACATGTGAGATCTTTGCCACTTGAAATGAGGTAGAAAGGCAAGCTCTTTAAAGGGCGTGGCGCAGATGCAGTCAGGCGATGGCGTGGTATATCTGCAGTATTGTATAATCACCTGCTGTGTGATCTCACACAACTGCTCCAAGCAACAGATTCCTCAGGGTAGAAACCTACCTCATTGGGGTTGAGGTTAGAAAATGATATATGTAAAGGACCTGCAACACTATGGTTACATAAAATAATCAGTGATGATAATGATGACGATGATGAAACATCGCACAGAAATGCTACTGTGCTTTAATTTACTCCTTCAATAATTAGGAGAGATACAAAATGACAATAAAGATTTTATTATTTACAGGTACTGGAAGATACACAACAGGCCTGGAAGCCACACACGTGGAGGTTAAGGAGCATGTGTGGAAAGCGGGGGTGGAAGGAAAGAGAGATAGTGACCTATGGGCCAAAGCCTTCATGGGGTATGGGAGGTTATCCAAATAGATGTCCTGTGAGGAGTTTTAATGAGTGAATTTGTAGCAAGGAGATATTAGTCCCAAGAGGTCACTCCGTGACTGAAAGGTTGTCACTGTAGCATATTTGTACAGACTGTGCAAGGTGTGGTAATCAGCAGGCCAGTTATGTGGAGGGCATCTAACTGTCACATAGAGAAGTGGTCACCAGGAGGCGGTTGTCTAAAGCAGATATCTGGATGGACCACCTTTAGAACTAGAAACAAAGTCAAGGCATGCTTCTGACATGAGAAAGGTAAACACATTCAAAAGTGGATGCCAAGGCAACATAAAATTATAAGAAGCACTACACCATTGTATTGGTATCGGCCTAAAATTCCCTTACGCACTAATACAATCTCCCTCCTTCCACATTTATGCCTCAGGACATAAATGATCAGTTTACTAAGATTGCCTCTGAACTTCAGTTCAGTCAAATTCATCGTACTCACAAATGTGAGAGTGGCTGAAAAGGGGACTATTACCCCAGGACCCTTCCTTTTCTGTAAGGACTATTACCCCAGGACCCTTCCTCTTCTGTAGTGGACCCTCCCACTTCTCCGCTTCCTTTAATTATTTTCCCAAACAGAACAAGTTATGAGTCACGACAGACACCTCAAGTTTCAATTTGTTTTCCTGGCAAATGGAGGTTGCTGCTTGAAACAAAGAAAATTAGGCCAGATGGAATAAATGCCAAAAGTGAATATGCAGTGGATGTAAAAATTTTAAAGCAGTGCTGCTACAGTTATCATAATGATCCGTAGAAGAAATATGTATAAACATGCACTATTTCACTTGACATTTATTTCTTTGCATGGTGATTTGAGGCTTCAAAGCCTAAAAATATTGCATAATTTATTTAATATTTATATAGCAATTTATATTTGTTAAACCTTCTGGGACCTTTATAGCTGTGTGATTCATACTTGCCCAGTACGCAACTTACTTCCTACATATTAAAGGAGAAGTTTTGAAATCAGTCACTTTTCAGCATGAAGATGTTGTCATGTGATAAATTATAATAAAATTAAACACTCAATAGTTCAGTAACTTGTTCAAGTCCAAAGTAAGCTGCTAACGCCTAAAGGAAACAGGCCAGCATTCATAGGAATAGCATCAATCTCTATGCTTTCCTCAGCTGATGCTCCTCTTCCAGGGATAGCGTTTGAATTTAAAACCGAAACTTTCTTTCTTAAATAAATATTTAACACAATTTAGCCATTCGAGTATTCAATAAATTCAGATTTTCGGATAAGCCTGCATTGTTCAAAGAAGAATCAATTATTTTGAATTATCGGACAGCCATCTCATCTAAGCTTCAAGAATGTGTCTTGATTTGATTGAGTTAGAGTATTTGAGACTTGGTCCAAACCAGTATAGAGTGAATGATTATTGGCATCTGTATATATGAATGACTTTTCTTGTAATCAGATGAATCAGGATTTTGGAGAAATAAAGCAAGTACAAACAACTCTAGAGCATCCTGGTTCTGACATTTGCTTGTAGTGTATCACCAGAACTAAACTATAAATCTTGACCTTTCATGCTTCTTCACCTTTGGTAAGAAATTACAGAAAAAAGGCAATGAATTGGGCTGGATAATTGTATTGTAGTGAATTACTTCTTTGCATACCCTAATTCAATTTCAAGAAAATCTATAGAACCTTGCTGATACTTAAAATTCTATCGATTTAAATGAGCACATATTAATTGTTCCTTATAGGAATCATTTTTATTGTATACTCTGTTTTGTGTACATATTAACCTTATTAAAAATAAAATACTATTCACTTTCATATATACCACATTTATTAAGTAATTTATAAATGTTCTTTTTTTCTCAGAAAGCCTGGGGGAAAGCAAAGAAGTTTTGGCACCAACTCAACTTGGATGGTAATAGTGACTGTGCTACTTTCTAGTTGCCAAGATTCTGAGTTTCAATTTCGTCTTCTTATTTAATGGGGATAATACTATGCACCTCAAAGAGTTATTCATTTAAGTTTAAATTTTGTCTTCTTATTTAATGGGGATTATACTATACACCTCACAGAGTTATTCATTTAAGTAAATGAAACAACTGCCACACAAACTGATTATGTAACTTGTCTGAAGTGTCCCAACTAGGAACAATGCTGCATGTATTTAAATCTCTGTCTGTGACACTAAGTTAAGTGCCTTTAGAACTAAGTGTTGCTGCATGCAGTGCTAACAGTGCACAGTAAACTATGTCCTCAACCTTTTTTTCTGTATGGACTCTAGCACACTGCTTCTATTAAATACATATCTTTATAAGTCTTATGCATTTAAATTTTTCTGTCATGGTGTGTAGATGTCCTACTATGAATTTCAAAACAGAGAGGAATGGAGTTTCTCCTGGAGTCCAAGAGCATTACACAAACCAGCTGTTAAGAGAAAGGCAGCTCCCCTATCATGTAGTAGTTTTAAAAGAGGCCTCCAATTTTTGAAACTCCTCCTGACTTCAAAGGTGGAGCAGTCCCCTCGCCTTGAATAAGTACTGTACTTAATGGCTTCCTTCTAACAAACCGAAAATGGTGCAGGTGATTATGTGGAATTTCCAAGACCAGATGATAAAAGCAACTGCCTTTTCCTGGTCTTCCTTTTACACTGCTTGCCTTGGGGGAATTTAGTTGTTGTGTCTTGAGGTGACTCTTAGAAGAGGTCCACATGGTGAAGAATGGAGCCCTCCTGCCAACAGCCAGCAGAGAATTCAACCCTGCCAACACTCATCTTGGAAGCGAATCTTCCAGTCATAATCAACCTTTTGGATTATGGCAGCCCAGGCGAACAAGCTGACAGCAATGATGGGAGAGAACCTGAACCAGAATGACCTGCAAATATCTCTGGAATTTTTGAGCCACAAAAAAATAGGAGACAATAAATATTGTTGTAATAAACAAAGTGTTAGGGTAATTTGTTTTTGAGCTGATACATAACTAACACACTATTACTCTAAATCAGTGGTTCTTGACCTTTCTCATGCCACGGCCCTTTAATACAGTTCCTGTGGGTTGAGAACCGCTGCTAAGGACGTGCACAGAAATGTGTCACCTAAGACCTCTTTCTCCTTTTAAAGCATAGAGGGAATTTTACTAAAACCACTTGCAGATATATTTAATATACTATAAAACAATCAATTTTCCTGAATCCATTGGGGAGTTTCAACTGAAATCAGGGGGTATAATTTATCTAAGAAAGGCACATGGGGGATATGTGCATCATGAAATATTCATTTACATTTCAGATGATCATTTGGAGAAAGCCATTGTAGTGCTTTCTAGGCAACATGGGACAAATGGGGGTAATTAGTAAATATAAAACATTCCAAGAGACTCATGCCTCCCAGATGACAAGAGAACTGAAATAATACTCATAATCATGACTTTAACTTCGATGCCCATCATAAAATCACAAAAAAATGAAAATTCCATCAGACTTCACCCTAAAGTAGTGGGATACTTAAGCAGATTCCAAGAGCTTAGGGAGTGAAATTTAGCCTTTTAGTTTGTGAATACAACTCCCACAAGCAAACACAGTCAGAATACTCCCATAGAGAGCAAGTTGCTTATGCGCTGCAGAAAGCATCTGGCTGGCACTTCGTTTCAACAACCTCAAGTAATGCATAATGCTTGTGCTTTCTGTTAAGCTGGAATAGCGTCTCTTAGCTTTCCAGCCTCTATTATGGAAAAAATAGAATAGTTCCTTCCGTAATTCACTTACCTAATTTAACATTTCACCTTAGTCTATGATCCATTTTCAAGGGGAAAAAATCATAGAATAAAATAGCTGTTTAATAATAGTTATTAGTATTAGTGTTATTAATAATACAGAGCATTTTTATGATAATGATAGAACTTTAACACCCTTTGTTCTCAGCACATTTTACCTTTCTTGGGTCTATTCACCTGTCATGAGAAACACACCCACTTAGTCTTATCACATATTCTAGGCATATTGTAGGCACTGATAGAACTTATTGAAGGAAAAAATATATTTAACTCCCAGGAGATGAAATGCTAATTGGTGTGTCGTGCGTCTTTGGTGAAAGGCATTGTCCTCTTTGATCTACTGTATAATGAGATTTGTTTGGAACATCAAAGCATTCCATAAAAATTGAAAAAGTGGTTTGAACAGTAACATAAGCATCAAATTACTGTGTCTTCTGAGGGAAGTGGAAGAAGATGAGCAGAATCACACATTTTGAAATAAGGAGATCATCTTCCCTAATAAAAGGCCAGTGTTTTGAGGGTAACACATTTGAAAATAGCAGTTGTAATTATTGGCTTCTGATGCGCTCTGAAGATCTGGCCTTTTCTTTTGAGTGTTGAGAAGGGATTTCTCTTTTAAATATAAGTTCCCATTATCCTGTTTAATGTTCTTCTATCAAGAATAATATTAATAAATAATATAACTTCAATAATACCGATTCTTTTCTTTAAAAAAAAAAAAAGAAAAGATTTTTTCTTTTTAAAAAAGAGAAAATCTCAGAACGTCTCCTCCAGTTCATGTTTTAAAAATGATGTCAGGTATACCGTTACAGCAGACCAGTCATTTCCTCAACACGAATAGGCAAATTAGAGTTCAAGGACCAAGATTAGAGTGAAAGCCTAAAGGAAATACACTAAGACTGCTTTTCATACAAAATGTAGATCTACTTACAACCAAGGAAGAAGATCCTTTATAAGACCAAGTAATCTAGTTTAGTTGAATTAAGATTAAGATGAATTTTTTGTAGACAAAGCCCACCGAACAAAGAATATATGCATCTTTCTGTGCTTGCATCTTGCATTTTCTTTATGGGGAACAGACATAACGGGTGATAGGCATTGAAGACTAAGGCTTCTAAATAATAAACTCAGCAAAACAAAATAAGCCCATTTTAGTAGCTTTCCTCTAAGAAGGCTTCGCAGAGAATTCTGATCACTTCCTCCACATCGTCTCATCTGCAAGCGATTCAGTGAACTGTAAACGGGGATGATAGTGAAGTAGTTTGTGCCATGTATATGTAGGAGCTTGTATGAATGCTTTATGCAGCCATGCACACACACACACACACACACACGGTGGGAAGTATATCTTTTCCCAAGGGAGCAGAATAAAACATCCCCAACTCTTATCCTTGCATATGGTTAACAACATTTCCAAATTGTTGACAGAGAGACAGAGAAGCCAGTGAGGGGGCACTCACTGCTCATTCACCTGGAGTGGGTCTGAATTACAATTAGTAAGCCTTCAACTCACGCTCACTTCCCCTGCTGCTTTACACCCCAGCAGAACGAGAAGCATTTCTCTTACTGCTGCCTGGGGGTGGGCGACAATTTTTAAAAGCACACTTGTTTGGTGTCTTTGTTTCGTTCTGCCTTGATTTAACAAGTTTGGAATATGGAGAATATTAGAAGACACTGACTAGCACAGCAAATATGGGAGGCTATTTTTGCTTTCTTTTAATTAACAAATTATATTTCTTATTGATTGGGGAAATGCCTTTGAGTTCTCGGGAGGCTGCTTTTCTTTTACTTTAGCATTTTCTCATTCTTTTTGACTTCTAGTTTACTATAAAGTCTAATCGACTTTATCTGCAAATTATAATCCCAATTCATCCACTTTCCTTTATCTACTCTCTCTGCGCCTTAGTTCAAGACACCACTTTTTTTTCTCCTGTGAATACTTTCTCCATTACTTTCTCCTGTGTAATGGCTTCTATTTTAGCTTCCTGGTTTGGGGTTATTGTTGTTTTTGGTTTTTCTTACTTGCAAACAGCCATTGCCCATACAATAGCCAGAGTAAGAATTATAGAGTATGAATAATGAACATGTCAGCTCCCTAGTCAAATCTTGTTAAAGAATTTTGCTTTAGTAAAGCTCTCCATGACCTTACAACTGTCCTGATCTCTTACCTTAATTCACCCACATTGGTCTTTCAGAATTCCTTGAATTAGGAAAACCTATTCCCACCTCGAGGGCTTATCCTTCCTTTTCTCTCTCCTTGTAATGGTCCTACAGAGACCTGTTCCTTTCCCATTATTCCTATCTAAGCTTAAAACGGCTCTCTGCGGTATTCTGTAGCTAGACTTGCTATTATTATCCCCTTTCAAACAGTCACCATTTCTACTGTCTGTTTCATTAACCTGTATAATTGACTTCATAGGTCTTTTCATTATCTAAAACAATGATAACCACTTTTTTGTTTTATAACTGATAGTCTATCTTCAACGCTAGCATGTACACAAAAAGTGCAAGAATCTTACTTGACTTTGCAAATGCTATATCCCCATAGAGGGTGATCCTATGTTTAATTAACAACAGGTGCTTGCTAATTTTTCTGGTAGTTTTTAATGTTATCACATTTCCTTTGAGAAAGAATATGTATACATATATATTTATATAGTATACATATACGTATATGTATATATAGTATACATAGTATATATAGTGTATACATATAATGGTATACATGTATACATATATGTGTATGCATATATATAGTTAATACCAATAAACTTAAGAAATAAAGGTAATAAATAAAATGTTTTTCCCCAAAATATATGTATGTCTTGGTCTATTTGGACAGCTATAACAAAATTATCATAGGTTGTATAGCTTATAAATGATCAAAATATATGTTCTTACAGTTCCTTACAGTTTCTTACAGTTCTTACAGTTGTATAGCTTATAAATGACCAAATGTATGTTCTTACAGTTCTAGAGACTGGGAAGTCCAAGATCAAGGTACCAGCAGATTCCATGTCTGCTGGGTATTTGCTTTCTGAGAAGACGGCACCTTCTTATTGTGTCCTCATATGTTGAAAAGGAAAAAGGCAGCTCATTAGGAACTGTTCTAGGGTTCTGCCCCCACTACCTACTTACTTCTCAAAATTCTTACTTCTCAAAATCTTATTTCTTAACACCATCACATTGGTGATTGGATTTCAACACATGAATTGTGGATAGATACAAACATTCGGAACATAATATGTGCATATTCTATCCCTGGCTTTCCAAAAATTTTGCCCTTTTTCTCTATGCAAAAATGAATATATTTCATCAAAATATCCCCCACAGTCTTCATTTATTCCAGCATCAATTTCAAAGTCTAATGTCTCAAGTAAATACTAAGTCAAATGTGCATGAGACCCAAGATCTGATTTATCCTGAGAAAATTGCTTTCTAGCTCTAAACCTGTTAAATCAGACATGTTATGTGTTTCCAAAATACCAGGGTATGACAGGTATAGGATAGATATTTTTGTTGTCAAAGAGAGAAATGGGAAAGAATATGGGATAGCAGATCCTAAGTAAGTCTGAAATCAGATAGGGCTAACATCGCTGAATCTTAAGACTGAAAAATGAGTTTCCTTGACTAGATGTCTCATCTCCCTCTGGACAACTAGGGAGGAGGTGGGCACCTGAAGTTCCAGACTTTGCTGAATGCAGCCCACGCTACAGCTCTCACAGGCGGCAATCCCATTCCTGGGGCTCTTCCAAGCTGGATATGCAAACTGTTGGTGGTGATTCTACTTGGACCAGTCTGTGATCGTGGATCAATTCTCTCCTCACAGCTCCACTAGGCATTTCTTTAGTTGAGACTTTCCATGGTGGTCCTACCTTCAAGGTGTCCCTTTGTCCAGGTAATGTACCCAAAGCTCTTGAAGTCTCTATTCTTGGAAATCTAGGTGTTGATTTTCAGGACTCTCTCCTCTCCCTAAACGCCAGTATACTTTCTGTGCCATGGAACATGCACTGCAAGTACGCTGCTGAGGTTTACACCGGACCTCGTAAGGGCAGCCACCCTGGTCGTCTCCACACTTGGGGTGATTGTGGAGTGCTGCCCTAGAATATGAGAAGAAAACCTTGAAATAGTTCTGTCTCCTAGGCACTTGGTCACTGGGCCTGTGATACAAAGGTCAGCCCCAATAATCTTCGAAATGTCTTTGGGATCATTTGTCCAGTGTCTTTACACACAGCACCGACTTCTATGATACGGATGAGCCTTATCAAACAGTAGTTTGGACACACCCTTCTATTCTCCTGTAAGAGCTTTCTCATTATTTTTCTAATATGGATTAAAAATTGCACCTTGAAGTCATTTCTTTCTTTGAGCATTTTACTATAAACACTACAGAGAAGCCAGGGTGTATCTTCAACACATTGCTAAGAAATAGCTTCAGCTAAATATCCAATTTCTTCATGTACAAGTTCTACATCTCGCATGAGTGTAGGACACGAAACAATTTAGTTAATTTATTTATAAATAAATAAATAAAGTAATGACCTTTTCTCAGTTTCTAATAACATGTTGTTTCTCATTTCTGTCTGAGACCTCATCAAAATTGCCTTTGTCATCCATATTTATAAGGCAATTCTTTTCAAGATAAGTTAGATGTTCTTTAAGAGGATTGAGGCTTTCTCTCTGAGCCCCACCAGAATCACCCTTAATAGTCTGGTTAGAGTAATGTACGCTTTTTTTTTTTTCTATTTTGCACCTAAAAACACTTCCAATCTCTGCCCATTAGTCAGTTCTAAAGCCATTTGTTTATTTTAGCTATTTATTACAGCACAACCCCCCCACTTCTTGGTTATCAATTTTTTGTCTTAGTCTGATCAGACTGTGATAATAGAATGCCATAGACTGGGTAGATCGTAAACAATAAAAATGTATTGCTCACAGTTCTAACGGCTGGGAAGCCCAAGGTCACAGCACTGGCAGATTCAGCTGATGAGGGCCCCCTTTTATTTTCACATATGGTTCCTTTTGTGACCTCTTGTATAAGGGCACTAACTGCATTAATGACATCTCTGACTTCATAACCTAACCACCTTCCCCTTGTAATAACATCACATTGGTGATTGGGTTTCAATATGCATGTATAAATTTTGAGGGGACAGAAACAATCAGACAGTAGCATGTACTATGCCAATACCAATTCAAATGAAATAAATAGTATTACATTCAACATCTAAAAGTGAGGATATATTTTGCTTTTTCAATTTTTTTTTTCATGGCTGCATATTATATTACATAAAGAAATGACATGTGGCAACAAACATGATTGTGAAACAACATAAAAGTCTATTAGACTAAAATTTCTTAGTACGGAAATCATACTTTCATTCATATTTGACTATATAAAATATATTTTCACATTGGAAGAGGCAATGTAAAAAATAAAAATAATATTAGATAATAATATTAATATATAATATTATTAGATAACATTATAGGTGATTTTATTTTTCTTTTCTAAATTTGACTTAATATAGCTGGTGTGCTATCTTTTTGAAAAGGTACCTACTATGTAAATGAAGACCATGATAGGAAGAAAGGGCATATGTGATGAGCTGGAAAAGTTTAGAAGATAAACTTGTAACAAGCTATTTTCCACAGCAGATGGATCCTGGCTTAGTTCCATGCCCTTGTCTTATGGCTTTAGGTTTCTTTCACACTAAGACAATAGGAGCTACCAGGTTTGAAGCTGGCCAATAGCCCAGCCCCCCTTAACCTTGCTTACTTAAACAGAAACCACATTCCATAAGGCATATATTTTTGCTAAGTTATTCCCTTATGGAACTGGCTGGCTAAAGAGCATTAACAACCTCAGAGTTTTGTTTCAAAGCACTTTATTTTGTATATAGAATGTTAATATGTTCCTAGAAATTATCCCAGTTTGACATCAGGGTTTCTGTATTTCAATAATTTTGGGAGGATTGACAGAATTCAAAGCTAATCTTTAGAATTAAGATATTCACACATTCTATGTGTTCTGGGGCTTTATTTTTTTCTCTGCATTTGTTACTTTTGGAAAGAAAGTTCAATGTAATTATAGCATTCAGAGGTAGCTCGCAAGGGTTTAGCCTATTGCTCAGGGGATCTTAGAAGAAGTAAATTAGTCACAGCTGCATGTCCCTTCAGAAACATTGTTCTTAAACATGTATTCAGATTTATAATTGAATATTTGAAAATTAATGTTTCATAAGACCAATATCTTTCATGTTTTCTAGTAGCCAGTATGAAGGAGAAAAAATTCAGAAGTTTTGTCAAAGTTTCAACTAAAAATGAGGAAAAGTGGTGATTGAAAAATAATATCCTCAAGTATTAGGCAGCCAGACATTAACAGTGATTTAACACTCTATTTGACAAAAGCAGCATTTTATAAACTTTTGGTACTACTACACATAGATTTTTCTAAATGTCTATGATTTTTTTTTTTTTTTTTCAGTTTTTGGCCAGGGCTGGGTTTGAACCCACCATCCCTGGCATATGGGGCCGGAGCCCTACTCACTGAGCCACAGGTGCTGCCCTAAATGTCTATGATTAACTAGAAATATTAATATGAAGTTCTTTACACTTTTTATAAGATGTTTTTATCTTGACAGAGGAAATAACAACTCAATACTCATGTAATACAATTATAATATGGACTGAATTCAAATAAAATAAATATATTGATTACATGTTGAAAAATCATCTATCAGTGTAAGTAGACAGATATTTATCAAAGATGAGGTATGTTTTGGGTTAACATGAGAATGATTTTTGACCTCTAACTATTCTATAATTTAATGTGATAATTTGCATGACTGCATTGAAATTACTTCAAAATATTAAATGTGTTAGTAATAATACTTTTTGTTCTTTGAGGAATCTCCATACTGCTTGTGCTAGTTTACATTCCCACCAAAAGTATTATGAGCATTCCCTATTCACTGTAGAAGAACAAATATCTATTATTGTTTGACATTTTAATAATGACAATTGTGAGATGGATAAGGCGGTATCACATTGTGGTTTTAATTGGCATTTCCCAGATAATTAGTGACGAGCATATTTTCATGCATTTTTTTGGCCTTTTGTCTATCTTCTTTTGAGAGAAATCCATTCATGTCATGTCTTTTGATCACTTTTTGATAGGGTCATTTAGGTTTTTCTTGCTGATTTCTTGAATTCTTGCAGAATATTAGTCCTGTGTCATATGTATAAATCCTTAACAAAATGCTACCAAACCAAATTCACCAACACATCAAAAAGATAACTAACCAGGATCAAGTGTGTTTCAGCCCAGGGATATGAGGATGGTTCAGTGTATGCAAATCAATAAATGTGATTCACCACATTAGAATTCATAATAAAGACCATATGATCATGGCAATGGAAGTAGAAAAAGCATTCAATATAGCACCATACACAATAAAAATCTTCATCAAATTAAGCATAGAAGAAACATACCTCAAAATAATAAAATGTATATATGACAAACCCACAGCCAATATCATATTGAATAGGCAAAGGTCAAAGGCATTCCCCTAAGAATTGGAATAAGACAAGGATGCCCATTTTTACCACATTTATACGACATATTACTGGAAGTCGTAGCCAGAGCAATTCAGCAATATAAAAAAATAAAAGGCATCCAAATTGAGAAAGAGGCAATCAAATTATCCTTGTTTGCCAACCACATGATTTTATACCTACAGAACCCTAAAGAATCCACCAAAACACTCCTAGAATTGATAAGTAAATTCAGTAAAGTCTGAGTTTACAAAATTAATGTGCCAATCAATAGCATTTCTATATATTAATATGATAGTCAAGATGAGAGTCAAATCAAGAACTTGATATCATTTACAATAGCTACAAAGAAAATAAATTACCTAGAAATATACTTAAAAACACACGAAAGATCTCGAGAAGAACTACCAAACACTGATCAACTAAATCATACATGATACAAATAAATGGAAAAACAACCTATACTTATGGATTAGAAGAATCAATGTGGTTAAAATGTCCATACTGCCTAAAGTGATTTACAGATTCAATGTAATTTCTATCAAAAAATCAAAGTCATTTTTCACAGAATTAGAAAAAATAATCCTAAACTTCATATGAAACCAAAAAAAAGAAAGAAAGAAAGAAAAAAAGCCCAAATAGCCAACGTGATCCTAAGTAACAAAGCAAATCTGGAGGCATCATAATACCTGAATTCAAATTATCCTACAAGCCTATAGTAACCAAACATCATGGTACTGGTTGATATAAAAATACACACATAGGACGGCGCCTATGGCTCAGTGAGTAGGGTGCCAGCCCCATATACCGAGGGTGGAGGGTTCAAACCTGGCCCCTGCCAAACTGCAACAGAAAAATAGCTGGACGTTGTGGTGGGCGTCTGTAGTCCCAGCTACTCGAGAGGCTGAGGCAAGAGAATCGCCCAGGAGTTGTAGGTTGCTGTGAGCTGTGTGACGCCACGGCACTCTACCGAGGGCGATAAAGTGAGACTCTGTCTCTACAAAAAACAAACAAACATATACACATAAACCAATGGAACAGAATAGAGAACCCAGCACTAAAACCATATAGCTACCACAGATATTTTTTACAAAAAAAGGCAAAAACACAAGGGAAAAAATAAACTCTATTCAATAAATTGTTCTTGGAAAAATGGATAGCCATATGCAGAAGAATGAAACTGGACCCCTAAACATCACCATATAAAAATTAATTCTAGATAAATCAAAAACTCAAATATAAGACCATAAAAATTCCTAGAAGAAAACGTAGAACTTGTCTAGACATTAACCTGGGCAAAGAATTTATCAGTAAGACTCCGAAAACAAATACAACAATAACAAACATAAATAAATAAATGAATCTTAATTAAACTGAAAATAAAAATAAAATTAAAAATAGTAAAGGATATAATCTGGATGGCAAAGGAAATAATCAACAGGCAACCTCCAGAATGGGAGAAAATATTCAATTTCCATTTTCCTGAGCTCCAAGGCATTTTCTCTTATTTCCATTGTTAATTCATTTAAAACAAGATTTGATTTAATCAGAAGTTGACAGAGCAAGTCTTATGCGTCCTTCAAAGAAAATTATTTCTTTGTTCATTATGACCTACTGTCTCCTTATTATATTGCTGACTCACTTATACATTGGTAAAGATTTTGTTTTGCCTTATTTTAAACCCTGGATATCTTAGGTTTTCTGTTTTAGAGGCATTCCACTGAATAACTCATCTACTATATTAACAGAAATGGAAATGAAAATTTATTTTTCATTTTGCTCTTAGTCCAGTGATTTGATAAACAGTTACATATATGCTATGACTGGTAATTTGTATCTGTGACTTCCTGTTTGTCCAATCTTGAGAGATAATGGAATATTCAAGGTGCTTCATAAATGACAGCACCAGGATTATGAACCACAGTCCATTTGGTTTCCTTATCCTTTTCCCAGACTTCATTTAACTAGATTTTTTCAATATTTTGAATAATAACATCGATTTATTGAGCACTCACTGAAAGTGAGTTGCCCAGCTTACTGTTACCTGTATATTATTTCACATAACTCTTAAAGAAACTGCAGGATCAATGTTATGCTTCCTATTTGCAGATGAGGAAGTTGAGACTTACTGAGATCTAGGGACTTGCCAGAGATCACCCAGCTAATGTATGTCTCTTCTGAAATATATTATTTCAACCTTCAAATATGCTTCACCTAAAATTTAATAACTTGTGTTCATATTTTTTAAATTCTAGTGAATTTTGTCCTCTACAATTTAAGGTGTAGTAGTGGTAATGACGTATTCTTAAAATTATATAAATAAATGACATAAATGTTATTATATAAATTACATGCTACAATATACACATATAAATAATAGGTATAGATTATTATATAAATATATTAACACCCTAGGAAAAACAAACAGGAGATTCTCAGCACCCCATTTGACTTCTTGGGGTGGAAAAATGGGTATCTCTGTGTTGAGATGAATGTAATATAATGTAGCAATGTATATTAAACTACCACCCTGTACCCTTAAATATATGCAATTTTTGTTTGTCAGTAATACCTTCATGATTAGGGGAAAATATATGCACAGTTATTAAAAATTAAACTGCTTTCTTCACTGATTAAACATTTTGATAAAAGTAAAGAACACGTGCTCTTTTGACATACACCTATTATTTACAGAAAAAATTAAAATTAAGAATCACTCAACATTCACTCGGTTTCGGTTTTCTATAATAATCACAGTTGAACTGGAAAAAACAAAACAAATAACAACAAAAACTGACAAAGTAGAATATATTTTCTGTGCATTTAAAGTTCCAACTTCAACCCACAGTCAGACAAAACAATGTTGGAATCTGTTAATCACTTTGTTACCGTTTCAGTCTTAAGTGATCCAATGTCATGCAACTTATAATGTTACCCATAATTTATCCAAAAACTCCCTGAGGTGAAAAAGTCTTTGCATAAAACATTCTCCACCTCCTGTTTACCTCTTATAGGTAATACTGCTTTACTTTGCCTATGGAAGTGTGACTAAGGTGAACAATTTTTTAATTCTTTTATTTCTATTTTTAGTTTTTTGAAAAAGAGTCTCATTCTGTCACCCTGGGTAGAGTGCTGTAGCATCATAGCTCACAGCAACTTCAAACTCCTGGGCTTGAGCAATGCTCTCTTGCCTGAGACTCTGAGTAGCTGGGACTACAGGCACCGCCTCAATACCTGGCTGCTTTTTCTATTTTTAGTAGCGACGTGGTCTCAGTTTTACTCAGGCGAAGTTCAACCAATCTACCTGCCTCAGCATCCTAGAGTGCTAGGATTACAGGCGTGACCCACCGCAGCTGGCCAACAACTTTTTAACAGATCAGTAGTATCAATTTGGCTTTGGAATCCAGTTGGCTCCCACTTTGGTAGACAGGTTACAGCTGGATTTTTTGATCATGACATGAAATATATACCATTATTTACAATGTAAATTGTAAAATGGAACTGCCCCTTTATTATTTTTATAACAGTGGTATTCAAATACAGGCACACTTCACTTCATGGTGTTTCACTTCATTGTTCTTTGCAGAGAGTGCATATTCTACAAATTGAAAGTTTGTGGGAACTCTGATTCAAGCAAGTGCAGTAGCACGTTTTTTTCCCAACAGGATGTACTCATTTGGGGTCTCTGAGTCACATTTTGGTAAACTCATAAAATTTTTAACTCTTTTATAATTACTATATTTGTATCACTATCTGTGCCCAGGGATCTCTGATGTCAGTATTGCAATTGTTTTAGGGTGCCAAAAAATCATGCCCATACAAGATAGCAAACTTAATTGATAAACACTGTATGTGTTCTTACTGTTCCAATGACCAGCTGTTCCCCAGTCTCTCTCCTTGTCCTTAGGCCACCCTGTTCTCTGAACCACATTAAAAAAAAAGAAAATGAATATCTGTCTGATTAATAACCCTACAATGGTCTCTAAGCTCAATTGAAAATAAGAGACCCACATTCTCTCCTTTAAATCAACAACCTGAAATGATTTAGCTTCGTGAGGAAGGCACACAGCAAGCCAAGATAGCCAGAAAGCTAGACCTTTTGCGACAAACAGCCTAGTTGCGAATGCAAAGAAAAAGTTCTTGTAGGAAATTGAAAGTGTTGCTCCAAGGAACACAAGAATGATAAGAAAGTGAAAACAGCCTGATAGCTGATATGGAGAGTGTTTTAGCGATTTGGATAGATCAAACCAGCCACAACATTTCCTTAAACTAAAGCTTAATTTAGAGAAAGGCCCTAAGTCTTTTCAACTTATGAAGGCTGAGAGAGAAGTAAGGAAGCTGCAAAAGAAATATTTGAAGCTAGCAGAGGTTACTTTAAATGGTTTAAGGAAAAAAATCATCTTCTTAACATAAAAGTGCAGGGTTAAGCAGTAAGAGTTGACGTAGAAGCTTCGGGAAGGTATCCAGAAGGTCTAGCCACGATGACTGATGAAGATGTCCACATTAAAGATCAGACTTTTATTACTGACCAAACAGCCTTCTACTAGAAGAAAATGCCAGCTAGGACTTTCATGTCTACAGACGGGAGAAGTCAATGCTTAGCTTCAAAGCCTCAAAGGACAGGAGGGCTCCCTGGTTAGGAGTTAAGGCTGCTGCTGAGTTCATTCACTGAGTTCATTCAGTGTTCATTCACTATTTAAAAAATCGTAGGTACCTAAAGAATTATGTGAAATCTAGTCTGTGTTTTATAAGTGGAAGAACAAAGTCTGGATGACAGCATATGTATTTACAGCATGGTTTATAGAATATTTTAAGCTCACTGTTTAGACTTAATGCTAAAAAAACAAAAAAACAATTAAAAAAAAAAAGAATAAGTTTCCTTTCCAAATATTAACTACTCACTTACAACGCACATGACCAACTCAAGAACTCTGATGGGGATATACCAGAAGATGAATGTTGATTTCATGCCTGCTACCATAATATCCACTTTCCGCCCATGGGCCATGGAGCAATTTCGATTTTTAAGTCTTATGGTCTAAGCAATACATTTTGTAATGCTAGAGCTGCCGTAGAAAGTGATTCCCCTGATGGATGTAGGCAAAGGAAACTGAAAACGTTCTGGAAAGGATTCACCATTCTAGATGTCATTAGAACATTTGTGGTTCAAGAAAGGAGGTCAAACTAGGATTTACTGGAATTTGGAATAAGGTGATTCTAATACTCAGGGATGAATTTCAGGAGTTCAAGACTTCAGTGGAGAAAGTAACTGCAGATGTGGCTGAAATAGAAGAGGGCTAGAATTAGAAGTGAAGCCTGAAATGTGACGGAATTGATATCATCTCATGATAAAACTTGAAAGAATGAGGAGTTGCCTCTAGGGATGAACATAGAAAGTGGTTTCTTGGATGGCATCTACTCCTGTCGAAGATTCTGTGAACATTGCTGAAATGACAGTGAAGGATTTAGAATATTACATAAATTTAGTTTATAAAGTGGTCAGAGTTTGAGAGGACTGGCTCCACTTTTGAAAGAAGTTGTATTATAGGTAAAAGCTATCAAACATCATTCCATATCTATTTGAGACATCTTTTGTGACCTTTCACAAAAAGAGAGAAGTGCCTTGGCAGCTTCATCATTGTCTTATTTTATTTTTTTCCTCTTAACAATTTTTTATTAAATCATACAGTGTCTTATTTTTAAAATCGCCACAGCCCCTGCAGTGTTCAGCAACCATCATTCTGATGAGTCAGTAGCCATCAATATGAAGGAAGGCAAGACCCTTCCCAGTAAAAATATTAGACTTGGCAAAGGCTCAGATGATTGTTAGCATTTTTGTAACAATAGAATGTTTTTAATGAAGGCATATAGATTTTTAGGCACACATCATGAACTGCAGTATATGTAGTATAAACATAAACTTTATATGCACCGGGAAGCCAAAAATTTTATGTGACTTAATTCACTCTGATATTTACTTTATGTGAACATATCGTGGCAGTCTGGAACCCAACCCACAGTATCTTCAAGGTATGCCTATAATTAGTTAAATTTGTTATTTTTAGCGTGTATCCTTCGTGATAGAAATAGGAGGTATAAAACTACATGTATTTTATTTATTTCCATTTGCATAGCAACAGTGTGCTGTGTGTTTCACATAGAAGGTGTCAATAATATAATTGTTAAAAAAAACAAAAAAGTTAAACTGATGAAAGAATTTTTGAGACTGCACAAACCAACCTAAAACTATACTGGCAAACAAATGAAAATGTAGACCTTGATTAGGAAAACATGTTAATCTAAAGTGCATTGCATATAACATAGTTAGAGACAAAATGATGAATGTAGCATTAACTGCCAGCAGAAAATGTTTAAAAAGGGATTTAAAAATCCTTTTCTGGGGGTGTCACTTCCATCCAAAGAAGAACATTTTATATCAGAGATTCTCAAAAGTTTCCCTAAGGCAGCCAGTGCAGTTCCACAATATCAAAGCCTTCCATGGATGGCTAGAAAGAACAAATTAGTGTAATCATCTACTAAAAGCTGCCTGGCCGTGCAATGTAAACTCTGTGTTCTATCAAGGAAGGAACAGCCTCTTGATAAGCCCTCACAAATAAAAGTTGTGTCAACTCCCTGAGGAATAAATTCTTCCTTAAATGAAAATGGGTTATACCGGAATACTTTTATAACAGCCTATTACACTTAGAATAAATGTTTGTATTTTAAAACGCCTTTTAATGGTTTCATCCTGTATTTCCTCTAAGGTCACCCTAATATCTAGATGAAACAGTTTTGTTGTTTTGTATCACTTAGCAGAATGCGGCCAGAGGAATCCATTATTAACTCTGTGCAAACTATATTTCTTCAAGACAGTAGTATGTGTTAGAAATGTAATCTTTCTTAACTGAACATCTAAAAAGCGTGCTTAGTTTACCGCTTAATATATATATACCAAATTATAATACAATACAGACTTTATTTAGTCTTGAAACATTTAGGAAAAATGAAACATATGTGAAGGGAAAAAAGATTTCAGAAGATGTACTCAGGAAAATTGCTATGGTCAAACATGGTTTCTCACATGCCAAAACCATCCTGATGAGTTCATTTACTTAAAATTAGTGTCTTTGTGGATATTATAAGTTTGCAATTAGGCAAAAAGAAGAAGATAAGTGGTGACACAGACTCAAATGCACATTCAAACTTAGAAATATTCTCTTTCTATATTTTTTTATATATAGCTAAGGGAGCACGTGGGTTACTTTTTCAGAGTTTTACATGACATGAGCTGTGGACTGTGGCCTGAAAGTGGATAAAGTGTTTCAAATCATGTCATTTATAAAAAAAATAGGTAGTTTGATATTTTGCAAAATAAATGATGATCTGCAGATATTCTTAAAAATCATAGTTTAAGAAAATTGATTATCACTGGATATTCAAATAAGGTTACACAAGAAATCTTTGTGTTTAGTTCTGCTTCCTGAAAGCCTATAATTTGTCTAATTCCTCATTCTTTTCAATAATGATGTATAGGAAAAAAAAATCTTTGTTAATCTTTCTGTCAATTTCACAGACAATGGTAACCAAATATTGTCATAGTTCTGTAATTTACTTTCTGTGAGATATAACATCTTTTAGACATTTAATTTTCAGAAATTCATTTCAGTTAATATTGAAGGTTCTCTTAATAATAAGATGATAAACATGTTCTATAGCAGTTCCTTTCTGCCCAAGGCATAAAAGTTCCTGCATGCTACCAGGATGTGGAAATTGTTTATTTTGTCCAGATACTTGTATATTGTAGATCAGTACAAACCAGTGACTTCAACATTGGCTATTTAACAATTTAAAAATATCCCTCAGCACTCTGAGAATATAATAATTATTTTTTTAATCTTAAAAACTTCAAAATTTCTATCAGCCCATCTTATTTCATTAAAGTTTTTCTTTACAAGTTAACTATCCTATCTTGAGGCAAAAATTTTCCAGCAATCTTTCTTTGTAAAGTGGGCATTATTTCAACAGTCATTCTAAAAGCATGCAGCCAGATCATTGTTTCCATAGCAATCTCAGTACTACTACATGTCCCATAAAAACTAAATGTGCTACAAGTGACTTAACCTATCTTTCTTTTAAGTTGCCTGACTCTCAAGGTATAAGATTGGACTTACTAATGCTAGGCTTCCAAAGATATAGTTACCCAAAGGAAATCAGGTAGATGAAGAAAAGTTTCAAGAGAGGCAGTATTATGAATTCATTTCTTCATTCAATCCATCAGACATTCTGCTATTCTAAGAGTGGGTAGTACAGTCTTGCTTTCTTGGCACTTATATTCTAGCAAAGACTATATTATATTATATTATATATAGGTCACTACAAAAGTTTTGAGACAACTATGTTATGGTCCATTATTTTACTTCCAAGAAACAGTCAACAGTGTCTTTTCTGATTTACCTGTACAAACTTTGGCTTGCTCAGCTTATTGGTGTTGTGGGAGGGCTTCATTTGTTTCTATCTGAGTGGATTTTACATTTCTTGATTTTTTTGTGCATCTCAAAACTTTCATAATGGCCCACATATATAATAAAATTAATATACATATTAAATTATTATATATAATGAAAATAATATGCATAATAATAAAATTAATATACTTGTATATAATTTTATTATATATCATACAGGGCATTCATAAAGTTCATGTGCAATTTAAAATACATGAACTTTATGGACACCCTGTATATATGAAATATTTAAAGAAGGATAGCATGATCAAGAAATGATGATCTTCATCTGCATGATCTTCATGCTGAAGAAATGTCAAATGACAAGTCCTGACAATTGTCACCAGGTCACTGGGCTTGGCAACATGGAGGCATGATAGACAGTAGTAAGGTAATTTTTTTGAAGGTTAATGAGAAGAAAATTCACACTGTAGCAGACAACAAAAAATCTCTAGAGAAACATTCGTGGACTGTTCAAAGTTTAACTAAAATACATTAATTGTAAATAGTATGCTATCATTAAAAATGTAGGCCTTTAAGAATGGGTAAAATAGTTTGTGTTTTTAAAAGTTTTCACTAGTCAGCCAGAAAATTGATTCAATCTTAAATAGATTATGATGCCATTTGACAAAGTAAAACTAAGCTCATATGAAATTGTAATTGATGTTAGGAATGTCAAATTCAATTTATCAGTCATGAAATAACAAACCACAGAGATCAAAGTTTAATTTGAGAATAATTTGAACAACATATTTATGCAACATGAATGACTGAAACCCTTAGGAGAAAAATTATGTGAACAGTCACTTTCCTATTCAATAACATCTTTCGTGTCTTCAATAATTCAGACTATAAAAGTTCAACAGGTCTGTTTCTTATGGTTGAAACATAAAGAATTTTCTATTTAAAATTACTTAGAATTGGAATTGAATTTTTTATGGCCAAATCCAACAGAGGTTTTGACATACTCTTCTCAAAATTTATCTACTTTGCTCCAACTAGCCCTTATACATGGGGTGTCTTTTCTACCATAACATTCATGAGGATCTTGACTTTTGCTCTCAAAATTCAATGCCAGAATCCTCTTTCCTAAGATTTTCCCTAACATTCCTAATCATGGGCTTTTGACTGTATGTTCTATTGAGTTTCTCTGTGATGACTCTTTGTATGACCTTCCCACATCGCTCTAACCACAAGTCAGCGTGCCTTGCTTCCCTTCCAGAGTGTTAGTCCTTCACAGTATAAGTCTACGTTCTGTTCAACATTGTAATTTGTAATCACTCGCAGGCCCAATCGTCTTCTTAGCTCATAGGAGGTACATAAGTAGGTTGGAAAAGTGATTTAATTAATTACTTGTCTTGTGAATTTCTTAAGCTGAAAAAATTATAATTACTATCTTAATTTTGTATTTTAATGGTGATGATAAATTTAGTAAGTTCTTTTCCAATTAATAGTACTTAATTGTTTTTAATAAGTTTTTTTAATGTTTTTATAATATCCCAGAACTAAATGACAACGCTTATGAAGTGAAGAAATTATGGAGTCTCTGGTTTCTGTTCTTACTGACTTTCTTATGTTTTTAGTTTGTTGTTTCTATATTTTCCTATGCATTTTCTAGACAGATATTGAAATGTTTAAGATATCTGTGTATTTATTAGCAATATTAACTATTAAAGACAGATTGCTTCCAATTATCTGCTGTCATAAAGCATCGGTAACAAATTTTGCTCATAAAACTCAACTCAACAGATAAAAAGCAACATTTTTTTTTTTTTAAGGAAATGACATTTATTCAGGAATAGGGCATTGCTGTGGGAGTACACACACCATAGTCAACCGTGTGAGTTTTCGAGGAGGTAAAGGAAGATAATTTTTAAAGGAAAAAAAATGAGAAGGATTAGCAATTCACTCTTCCACATAGCCAGGAGGCAGTAAGCTAGAATGATATTTTAAGTATCAATTAATGGTAAGTCTTGCTTAATTTACATATAAATAGTATCATTTGATAAATATTTTCTCACCTCAAAGACAAATTCCTTGATTGTGCTGAGGGTTTTCTCCTCTTCCTCTTTTCTTTCCCAGGTGAAGGCTGGCTGGTTCTAGGAGAAAGCATACGATTATCAGGAATTTGGAGGGAAGAATGCAGGGTGTGGAGGAAGGCGACTCTATCCATTCCGTGTGTATGTGTGTGTGTGTGTTCTGAATGAAAACTTCCAGAATCTTTTTCTTCATGGCTAATATGCTGATGTTTGCCAATGGTTGTATTCAGATTCCATGCTGAAGGAACAACCCAGTGAGTTGAACATCTCACCTGCCTGAATCAGTCAGCTCTCCCTGGCATTGCTTCACTTCAGTGTCTGTGATGCCTCTTGAATCTTCAGCTTTGATGGCCCACCCTGTCACTTATATGAGAATGCTTATATCGCCTCTCAGTGAGCACATTCAACAACCACCCATTAATCAGTTATCTTATACTTTTCTCATGGGGAACATGGATCTTATGGTTTATTTTTATTCCACATAGGAACCAAGCTGGGCAAGAATTTATACCTCAAGTCGTCTCTTCACTCAATTGTACCCCACATTCTCTGCTCCCCAGAGTTCAAATTGGAAGCCAGGGCAAAATCTCCCATTGTTTTCACCTAGCACATCGAACAAATCCTTCCTCTGAAATTTAAACCCAAAGAAGTGAAATCAAGAGAAATATTCCTCAGGATTGCTTCCTTAACTTCTGTTATATTTTTCTTTCCACAGTTGGCTGAGGCTGGAGGATAGGCTTTATATAATTCCTATCTGGAATAACAGTTTGACACATTAAATTCACTTACCCCCTTTCTAGGTGGCTTTCCCTTTGTTTTTCTCCCCTCTCCTTCCAATCCCCTCCCTCCCTCCCTATCACTCTCTCTCTCTCCTGAGTACCTGGGACTACAGGCCCAACTAATTTTTTTCGGTGATTTTAGTTGCTCTTTCGCAGACTGGTCTTGGACTTCTGATCTCAAACAATCCTATCCACCCGGCCTCCATCTCCCACAGTGCTATAATTACAGATTTGGGCCACTGCACCCAGCCAGGCTTTCATTTTCTAGAATGTTGATCAGGATACTAGGAGAAATTCAAGTTCATCAATTAAAGAAAAAAAAAAAAAAGAAAATTGGTTCCCTAAAACAAGTCTATGATTAGAATGAAGTATATAATTATCTTCAGTGTAGGGCTTTGAATTGAATATCTTTATAATTATTATTTTAATTTTTTATTTCATCTTCTTTATTTATATTTGCTACTTCTTTCTAGGCATATGAATTTTGTTTTTATTTCTTAAATCTCTTACTGCTAGGATATTTTTTGGAAAAAAGATATAGCCAAACCATAAGATTCTGGGGTTCTTTTCGGTACCTGTAAACTAAGGCTATAATGTGAATAATTTCACATACTTTAGATTATTCTTATCTTTTTTCTTAGGTGTTGATCTATGGCTATAATAAAATATTTAATTTGAAGTTAATTATGGCCATCTGTGATAAAGCCATGGTGTTTTTGCACTGAGAACTGATCAAGATAATTATTGAATTTTATATATAAAGTAAGAAACATTGATATTTTAGCCTGTTTTATCAATTGTCTTACATACAAGGTAGAAGCAACACAATTTTGAAATGGAATAGTTGTAAATTAATACTTGCATTAGTTATTAAATGCTTATTGTAAGTTTGTTTAAAAAATACTGAATAGAGGTGCTGACCTATACATCATTCAGAAAGGTAAATCTATTACTTTTTTCTATAATTTCAACATAATTATATTTTTCCTGATCATTCAGTTACAAAGCTAAACATCAACTTTCCAAAAGTGAAAAAAAAGCTAATATTTTTCTGCTGATTTCTCTGAGGTACCAAAAAGTATCTATTAATTATCAGAATTATCAGAATTATTAAAGGCGAGGGGATTGGATTCTTTCCAGTTTTATGATTTTATGAGAACATAAAATCATTTGATTGATTGTGGTTTCTTGAAAAGTTTATAATAGCCTAAGTGATTCACATCCACAGAGTATCTCTGTTTATGGGAACATTATTTTTCATATCATTATTACTACTATCCATAATACTAAACTCCCATTTTTTAGTACTTGGTTAGGATTGTATTAAGGGGACTTTTATATTATATCCTAACAACCACCTTGCCAATTTTTAAAAACTTTATCTGAATTTTATAGATGAGAAAGGCAAATCTCAGAAAAATTATGTTAGATTCTCTAGTTAGTAAAGAACAGTTAAGATTTCTATCCATCCTGCAAGCCTGACTGGAAAGCCTCTGGTGTTCTGGCAATGCCTATTGACAGACTAATCCATTTTTCAGAAGTATATGATAATATTTTAAACTTTGTATATTAGACAGGTTCATAGGCCTAGCAAGAGTTTCACTCAAAAACGAACTTATATGTTGAAAAGTTTGAGGTTTGAGAAAGTGTGTATACTGCAAAGACATCAAACCAAGAAGAATCTTGGTAGATGAGAGCTCAGATAAAAGCAGAATGGAAGCCACAGAATGAGCAGATCCCAGTGGGCCTTTAGTCTCACTCCAGGACGCCTTGTCTGAACACGAGCTCCTTCCCTGCCCCCATGAATAGTTGATCTCTCCAAACTTGTGGTACATATCTTTTGTTTATCTTTCTTTTGTTTTTGAGCCCTTGCCTTTCTCATTCACATTTCACCATGCTGGGATGATAAAGCCAAAATAATTAGCCAATGGCTATGTACTTCACTGACTATTTACTTTTACTTTTTGGCTCCGCATCTATATCTTTCACCTCTAATTAAAAATTAGCTCCTTTCAGCCATTCGACAAGTTTAAATGTGTCCCACAAGGACATGTAACTAGCAGAACTGTTTTCTCAAATTTGGGCCCTTGAGAACAGGAAAGAGAAACAATTTAATACAATCTGGGTATAGGAATATCATGCGGGAAAGGAAAAGGTGTTTCCTCAGCTGCTGGTGGGAATAGGGACACAGTCGGATCCTTCTCTTCCCTGACATATTAGTACTGTGGAAGTTTCCCAAAACAAGATAGTCACAACTTCCGCTAAAGCTATGATTGGTTGTAGCTGGGAAAACAAGCTCGTGAAATTGCCATCCTAACAGAGGTAATCAAAATTAAAATTTGTTTGACTTAAAATCAGAAAGATAAATTTTACCATGCCTGATTGATTGGCCAAAGAATGTCATAAATACATATGCTTACATTTATATCTCATTCTATGATCTGATATTTACTCCAAAACAGGCACTCAACTAAACCGCGCACTTAGTATGGGGTCTACATCAGGGTAAAGATTCACTAAATATTTCGGAGTGAATTAATAGCCAACCTCTGCTTTATCTCCAAATTTACTTGAGGATTATAGTTGTCTGCTTTAAGCAAAGAAACAATTTAAACCAAGTCTCTCTCAGAATGAAAAAAAGCAGAGAAGAGTGAGATAATTATTTTGGGAACCAGTGCCCAATTTATTTCAAACATTTTTTTAATCCGTAAAAGTAATTTTTTTCTAAATTCACATGCATCTTTCTTTTAATATAATAGCTTTCAAATGCATTTTGTAGGCTTTGTTTACAATGAAATTCTAAAAGGAAACCCCACTATTTAAGGGGATAAAGGTAATTCAGAATTCCTCAGAGAATTTGATTCAGTGGGGCAGAACACTTCATCATTACAAAAGGCTTGGAATAAATCTTCAAGGATAAAGGTACTCCAAGGGACACGGTTTGAAAATCACTGTTTTTACATAAGAAGACTATCTGATATGTATACTTATACAAACTGTGACTGCACAGGAGCTACCACTTTTCTGTAATGTCTTCAAGTCCCCCTTTGTCCTACTTTTCTGTTAGGACAGGAAGGATGGATATTTTGCCCATACCTTAGTCTGAAGAGCAGAAAAAAATCTGGTCTGTTTAGTCTAAATCATCAATATCATAATTCCGTGTGTGTTATTGCAGAAACAACTGTAACTTTCAATAGTTAGTCTCCTATTTGGTAGATATTAGAAGTCCCTTTCAAAACTT
>CAUYRH010119149.1:0-14460 GCA_963574655.1 Perodicticus potto
GCGGGCGCCTGTAGTCCCAGCTACTTGGGAGGCGGAGGCAGGAGACTCACTTGAGCCCAGGAATTGGAGGTTGCTGTGAGCTGTGATGCCATAGCACTCTCTCCAGGGTGACAGCTTGAGGCTCTGTCTCAAAAAAAAAAAAAAAAAAAGTCTTGTTTTCTTTGCCTCTTGTAGTTTAAAGCTGCATTTGAAGCCTTAGTTCCTTAGTTTTCTGCCACATATGTTGAACTTCTCTGGATATTGTTTAAAGATGTTTCTGACTTTCTTCTTGAACAACATTTATTCCTGGGTGTCTGTGGTCTAGCAGTACTTGCCGAGAGCTGGCATCATTATGAGTTGTGGAGTCTACTGCTAGATTGAGTTCAGTTATTGGCTCTGTTAATTAGCAGATAGTCCTGGGGACAGGCACCAGAGCTAGGTATTTCACCGCTGTGCTCTTTGGTTTTCTTAACAGTAGACGTGGGTAAGTACCCACAAATGATAGTATAAAGCTCCTAGTTCTGTGCCTAGCATATAGTGAGTGCTCAAGTGTTGATTGTATTGGTCAAGCTTTAAGTATTTTTTGGAAGTTCCTCATTGTGGGCATTGCTTAAGGTGATGGGAAACAATTGTAGTATTAATTCTAGTAATCTTAGTAATCTTTGTTTTCAAGTTTTTCTTGTTTTGGAAGAAACTGTGATGTGTAATTCCTTGTTCGTTATCTATCCCTAAAACAGGTAAATTGGTAGGTAAGAAAAGAAAAATAGTATGATGTCCTTAAAATCCTTTTTTTTTTGTTGCGACGGAGTCTCACTATGTCACCCTCAGTAGAGTGCTATGGCGTCACAGCTCACAGCAACCTCCAACTCCTGGGCTTAGGCGATTCTCTTGCCTCAGCAGACTCCCAAGTAGCTGGGACTACAGGCCCCCGCCACAATGCCCGGCTATTTTTTATTGTAGCTTAAAATCTTTATTTTTGATATGTGTTGATGCCAAGCTCTCTTTGTGTTTTTGTTTTCTCACTTTAGTGGCCAGTTTAGACTGACTTGTATGCTGAAGGGGAACTGAACATACATTTGTGGCCAAGTGGTGGGGCGGTTAACTGATGTATATAAACCAATGATCACGGAAAGCATATTCCAGAGAAAGTATATTTTACCTGGAGGCAGAGGGAGCTGATTTTCTATTGACTTTGCTGAAAAAAGTTATCAGTGAGTTTTGAGTCTCTCCAGAATTGTTTAGTGTGGATTACAATTGGAAATGCTGAACCAGGTGTGGTAGCTCATGCCTATAATCCTAGAACTTTGGGAGGCTGAGGTGGGAAGATAGCTTGAGCTCAGGAGTTTGAGACCAGCCTGAGTAAGAGTAAGACCCCATCTGTACTAGTAATGGAAAAAATAGCAGGGTGTTGTGGTGGGCACCTGCAGTCCCAGCTACTTGGGAGGCTCAGGCAAGAGGATCCCTTGAGCCCAGGAGTTTGAGGTTGCTGTGAGCTAGGATGTCATGGCATTCAATTCCAGGGCAATAGTGAGACTCTGCCTTACCAAAAAAAAAAAAAGGAAAGGAAAGAAAAGAACAAGTCCTAAATTTTATTTAGCTTTAATTGTAAGAAGTGGTAGCTTCAGTCATTAGTAATTTCATTTGTGGATTGTCTGAATTTCTTATAGAAGACAAGCCTTTTTATGTATAACTTTTCTGTGAAAGAATATTTTGGTTGGAAGTGTTAGAAAACAAGTTAGACGGTCTCAGTAGGTTTGATGACTTCGTTGTCTTAGTCTCATCTGCAGATCTCTCCCTCTCCCCTCTGTGTGAGTTCCACTTTGTCTTCAGGCTGGTTTCCTTATGTTGGCAGAGTCGCTTGTAGCTCACATCTGTGGGCCACTCTAAAGCCTACAAGAGCCTGAAATGACTTCTGTCACCTTGCCAAAATTTGGTCACTTGCTTACCCAGAACCAATAATAAACCGGGTATGGAGTTATATGCAGGTTAAGACTAAGCCCCCAGGTTCCACCCCTTGAGCAAATGTGGAGGGAGCGTCCCTGAGAGAGGGTGGTTGGCTATCCAAACAAAAACTTGGAGTGCCATTATGAAGCAGAGGACAAGGATTGGATGTCAGGCAGGCAGCAAATACTGTGACTGCTATCATTTTCACCTGGTTTCTGTCCTTTGTTCTGTATACTAGGTGAAGATTAAGTAAATACATAACTAGCTAAGAAGGTAGTGCTTATTTTTGAAAACTGCTGCAAAATTCTTTTGGTATTATTTTCTCAAAACAATTGGAAAACTATTAATTTGGCTGTCACACAGATCTTTATGTTCTCAAACATTGGGTCTTTTTTTCCTGTGGTAGACTGGTTGATTAGCGCAAATTTAATTCTTAAGTTCAAATATTTTCTATTCCATAGCTTAGAAATGTTGCTTTTATCTAGCAATGTGCTCTTTAGGGTTTATAGGTTTTCCAAGGAGGATGAGCTATGGCTTCTCTTTTATTGAGGAAGAAGGTAGATGGTAGAAGGAACTCAGCCACTTACCCAGCTTTGGACATAAGGCTCTTTGAAGTTCAGTTTCTTGTTTATGAATTGAGACTTGTACTCTGGCTAACAAAACTGTACATAGTGTACTCTTTAATTTTGTCTATTATGTAAGAAAGTTGTGCATTTGGTTTTCACTTTGGAATCAGTGTGATTGTTTGCCGTCATCCACCCTGACCCCTTTAACCCTTTTACAGTTGTGAAAGGATTAGATTTCTAAAATCTCTTAAATTCAATTTCAGGTGCTTACATAGAAACTTTTTCTTTTTGAAGTCAGAGTCTCACTTTGTTGCCCTGGGGTTGAGTGCCATAGTGTCATAGCTCAACAGCAGCCTCGAACTGTTGGACTTAAGCGATTCTTTTGCCTCAGCCTCCCAAGTAGCTGGGACTAATGGCATCCACCACAACGCCTGGCTATTTTTAGAGATGGAGTGTTGCTCTGCCTCAGGCTGGTCTCGACCTTGTGAGCTCAGGCAATCCACCTGCCTTGGCATCTCAGAGTGCTGGGATTACAGGTGTGAGCCACCATGCATGCCCTGCTTTACTTTTTTTTTTGGAGACAATCTCACTTTGTCACCCTTGGTAGAGTGTAGAATGCTGGGGCATCTTAGCTCACAGCATCCTCTAAACTCTTGGGCTCAAGTGATTCTCTTGCCTCAGCCTCCCAAATAGCTGGGACTATCGGCGCCTGCCTGGCTAGTTTTTTTTTTTTTTTTTGAGACAGAGCCTCAAGCTGTCACCCTGGATAGAGTGCTGTGGCATCACAGCTCACAGCAACCTTCAGTTCCTGGGCTCAAGTGAGTCTCTTGCCTCTGCCTCCCAAGTAGCTGGGACTACAGGCGCCCGCCACAACACCCGGCCATTTTTTGGTTGCAGCCGTCATTGTTTGGCGGGCTCCGGCTGGATTCGAACCCGCCAGCTCAGGTGTACGTGCCTGGTACCTTAGCCCATTGAGCCATAGGCGCCAAGCCAGTTCCTGGCTAGTTTTAAAGACAGAGTTCACACTCTGGCTTAGTCTGGTCTTGAATCTGTGAGCTCAGGCAGTTCACCCACCTTGGACTATCAGAGTGCTAGGATTACAGGTGTGAGCCACTGGGCTTGGCCATAAAAACATTTTTTAAAAAATGTGAACCATGGGATGTCTGTGTGACTGTTGTGTGAATCAGCTTGTTTATTGAATAAGGAAATGAATAAGTTGTGATTAAAGGTTAGGTTGACATTTTAATGCCCTTGGGGTTTGCCTAACCTTCAAGCATATGGATGGCCTTTTTGAATAGTGGCTTTATTCTGTTGTCTGCCTTAAAAGAATAGTATTTGTAAATAAAAAGGAAGGAAAAACTTTTTGATGCTCTAATGCAGGGCTGTCTTTTCTAAAAGTGTCAACAAAGGGAAAATAAACAATCACCATGGATGGTCATTTGAGTAGAAAATGATTATGCACAGTGTTATTATTAAATTTTTTTTACTGGGCGGCGCCTGTGGGTCAGTGGGTAGGACGCCGGCCCAATATACCGAGGTTGGTGGGTTCAAACCCGGCCCTGGTCAAATTGCAACCAAAAAATAGCCGTGTGGTGTGGAGGGCGCCTGTAGTCCCAGCTGCTCTGGAGGCTGAAGCAAGAGAATTGCCTAAGCCCAGGAGTTGGAAGTTGCTGTGAGCTGTGACGTCACAGTACTCTACCGAGGGTGACAAAATGAGACTCTTGTCTCTTTTATATACATACATATATAATTTTTTTTTATTTTTCAGTTGGTTTGGGTATTTTTTCCATAATTTTATTCCAAGATGTTAAACATTTGTACTATTTGAATTTTGCTCTTATATGGAAAAATAATTGGTAGGTTTAAAAACATCTATGATTTTCAATAAACAAAAATAGTCAGTAAACAAAAAAAATAAAGAAATAGTGGCTTTAGTTTTGATAAAACAGTGTTGGATAAGACTGCCCCACAGTTTCTGCGCTCTGCTTTCCACAAGTCCACACTTGTAGAAATTGTCTAGATGTCAGTGTTCAGATGTGTTCAAAGTGTTTGAGAGACTTTAGGAGGCGTCCTTGCTTGTGTGTGCATGTGGGAGAGATTATCCATTGGACACTAAACTGTCCTGGGTTTATATTAAACTGTAGTCTAGTCATGCTTAAGATTCTCCAGTAAACATGCAGTTCTCCCCTATTCAGGTCAAGGTAAGAGGAGAGGAGTTTCGTTTCTTTTTTTTTTTTATTTTTTGTTTTGGAGACAGTCTCAGTTGCCCTGGGGTTGAGTGTCCTGGTGTCACAGCTCACAGCAACCTCAAACTGGTGGGCTTAAGTGATCCTCTTCAGCCTCCCAAGTAGCTGGGACTACAGGCCCCTACCACAACGCCTGGCTATTTTTAGAGATGAGGTCTTGCTCTTGGCTTAGGTTGACCTCGAACTCCTGAGCTCAAGCAATTCGCCCGCCTTGGCCTGCCAGAATGCTAGGATTACAGGCGTGAGCCACCACGCCTGGCTGAGGAGGGTTTATTTTCAACTGTTTGAAAGTCTTAAACACAGGGGCTCTGTAAATATTTAGCATCTGTCTGAGACTTCATATTTAGGGATGTAACTGAGATTGGATTAATTGGGTAGTAAAGTAATTGGACTTGGCTTTCATGACAAAACCAAGTTATGTCCAGTAGTCCAAAAACATGGACCTTAAGGTTTCAAATGTTGGTGTGCTCCCACCTAATGGGCACAGTGTAAGGGTATATGACACAACTGTGTGTGGGTTAAAACTACAACAGGACCTTACCTAATACAACCATTGTAACCTAGTCACTAGTACCCTCATGTTAATCTGAAATTAAAAAAAAAAAAACCCTCAAATCTTGTATTTTCTTTTTTCCTCCTGTACTTCCTAGTCTAAGTCAGTGTTTACAAAATACTTGATTTTTAGTGTGCTCTTAGTTGGTTCTGATGTAGGGAGTTGGTTATAATTCTTGAGATGAAATAATTGGTCAGTTGAATAATTTTTTAAAGAGGTTCACAAGTTGGTACATAACTGTCCTACATCTAAACCAGGGCACTATTGAATATGAAGTTTTCCAGGGTTAAAATCAGCTATGAAAATGCCAGAGTCCTTAAGTCAAAACAACTCAAAACTTGGTTGGCGCTCTTTATTCTCAGGATAGTCACTTTTCTAAAACTACCTTGCTTGGCCCCTTCCATTTGGCTTTTGAGTTTTGTATCAGATTAAGTTGCTCTTCTTTGCTGTCTGGTTTGTCAGGTGTATGTTTACATGTCTGCTTCATCTTTCTTTGCACTCTCCAAGTCTGCTTCAGCCTTGTTTCTTATGTCCCTTTTAAGCTTCAGATATGTTTTCCTCTGTTTCTTCATTTCTGTCCTTACCTCTGTTTGGTGTTTGGAAAATAAAATTTCTTGGCAGGATGTGGTGGCTCATGCTAGGAGGCTGGGGCAGGTGGATTGTTTGAGCTCAGGCGTTTGAGACCAGCCTGAGCACTGAGCACAAGTGAGACCTTGTCTCTACTAAAAATAGAAAAACTAGCTGGGCGTTGTGGAGGGTGCCTGTATTCTCAGCTACTCAGAAGGCTGAGGCAAGAGGCTCTCTTGAGCCCAAGAGTTTGAGGTTGCTATGAGCTGTGACATCATGGCACTATACCCAGGGTGAGAGTGAGACTCTCAAAAAAAAAAAAAAGTTGTTCATTCTGTTTGTCTTTTAATAGTTCTTTTAGATAGGACAGGTTTACAAAAATGTGATTGCTTCTGGGTTCAGACCTTTTTTTGCTTGTTTCAGACAGAGTCTCACTACGTTGCCCTGGGTATAGTGCTGTGGTGTTACAGCACACAGCAACCTCAAACTCTTGGGCTTTAGTGATTCTCTTGCCTCGGCCTCCCAAGTAGCTGGGACTACAGGTTACTGCCACAAAGTCCGGCTATGTTTTTTGTTGCATTTGTCATTATTGATTTTAGCTGGCCTGGGCTGGGCTTGAACTCCTCCAGCCTCGGTATATGTGGCTGGCGCCCTACCTACTGAGCTACAGTTGCCGCCTGGGTTCAGACATTTTTTTTTTATTTTTTAATTTTATTTATTTATTTATTTATTTATTTATTTATTTATTTATTTATTTATTTATGTAGAGACAGAGTCTCACTTTATCACCCTCGGTAGAGTGCCATGGTGTCACACAGTTCACAGCAACCTCCATCTCCTGGGCTTAGGCGATTCTTTTGCCTCAGTCTCCCGAGTAGCTGGGACTACAGGCGCCCACCACAACGCCCAGCTATTTTTCAGTTTTGCAGTTCGGCTGAGGCCGGGTTTGAACCCGCCACCTTTGGTATATGGGGCTGGCGCCCTACTCAATGAGCCACAGGCGCCGCCCAGGGTTCAGACATTTTTTATATTTATCCTCTTTCTGTGGTCCCATGCCACTGGGCTTAGTAGTTGACTTGATTTCCCTTAATAATACCTAGTCTTTTAAGATTTAGATACAGTATTACAAGGTCATTTTAGGTTTGTCCATCTCTATAAGGTTGGTTTCATCTAAGTCTTTTCTCAAAGAGATGGGAAAGGTTCTGTATTTTCTTGCATGCCATTTACATTTAAAATGGAGTTCATGCTTGCACCGTTTATGATGAAAATGAGAAATCAGAAGGTTATTTAATTCACGTTGTGGTCATTTTTCTAATAGTGAGACACTAGAGAAATTAATTCACTCCCAGGCTGCTTTTTCTACCTGTAAAATTAGATTCTGCTTTGTGTAAGTTGTGGTGAAGTTTAAATGAGAGTATGTGAATGTAATTTATGGCATATGGCAATTTTTGTTTTCTTTTTTAGAGAGTCTCACTTTATCTCCCTTGCTTGGTAGAGTGCTGTGGCATCACAGCTCAACGGCAACCTCCAACTCCTGGGCTTAGGCGATCGTCTTGCCTTAGCCTCCCCGAGTAGTTGGGACTACAGGCGCCTGCCACAATGCCTGCCTATTTTTCTGTTGCAATTTGGCTGGGTTCGAACCTGCCACCCTCGGTATATGAGGCTGGCACCCTACTCACTGAGGCGCACACACAGGTGCTGCCCCTGGCATATGGCAGGTTTTTAAATAGATGTTGAATTCTAGTTCTAGTCCTTTGCATTTCAAAGTATTTCTAAGAGAAAAGACCTTCTGATGACAACATCTCCATTTTTTTTTTTTAATCTTATCAGTAAAGACTGGTCATCTGCTAAGGAGTAGGGCTTCTTACAACATTCTGCTTGTGCTGCTGCCCTTTTGCCCTCTATTTTAAACAAGCATTCACTTAGTTTAGGATAATCTGACATCTCGATAATTTGTCTCTTGTTCTGGGATACAGTGCTGCATTGTTTTGACTGTTGCACTTCCTTTCAGAGTCTGCTTTAGATGGAGCAGATGAGGAATTAAAGCCAGGTACAGTCACGGAGAAATACATCTTTGTGTTAGAGAAGTATTGTTGCTTTTATAAAATGTTGAGGAATCTTCTTACCATCTTCTTTAATGTTGATAAAGATGTACTAGTAATTATCAGTTGGCACAGCAGCTCAACTAAAAATAAATTGCAGTGACTTAAATTTTCACATTTTTTCAACTAGGTAAAACAACGTAGGGGTCATTGTGCTGAACACTCAGGTTCAGTATATACAGGGAGTGCAGTCTGGGAGATTGTTAAGGCATAGTCTTTTGGGAATAGTTACAAGTTAGCAAAGTTGTTGGGAACTGAAAGTGGAAATGAATGAAGCATTTTGTTACATCTTGTTGTTTAGTTTTAACAGTGAGTAATCAATCAGAATTAATTTCCCCTTACTATTTATAAAATGTTTGCTGCTACCTTCAGTATGTTCCTTATTCTTGGTCCTGAACCTGTCAGTAGGAATGCATCTCTGAAATGACATGGTAAAAATGCAGGTGAGCATGGTGTGAGTTATGTGCAAGATTTAGACACCTGTTAAAATGTTGTGATGCTTTTACTTAGAATCTTTTTCTTTCTTTTTTTTTTTTTTTCCCCATAGAGACAGAGTCTCATTTTATTGCCCTTGGTAGAGTGCTGTGGCGTCACACAGTTTACAGCAACCTCCAACTCCTGGGCTTAGGCGATTATCTTGCCTCAGCTTCCCGAGTAGCTGGAACCACAGGCGCCTGCCACAATGCCCGGCTATTTTTTTGTTGCAGTTCGGCCAGGGCCGGTTTTGAACCCACCACCCTCGGTATATGGGGCCGGCGCTTTACTGACTGAGCCACAGGCGCCGCTCTTACTTAGAATTTTTGAATATTCACTTGGAAGAGATCATTAGAGTCGAGTGGTTAAAGGGTTCCAGACTGTGGAGTAAGATTCTACCATATATTCTGCAGCCTTGATAGTTATTCAAGGCTCCAGTATCTTATTTTCCTAATTTGCAGTAAGGGGACAGTAGTACCTGTCTCAGGGTCGACATGTACTATTAATATGTCATTCTGGTTGATAATTTAACTGTCCTCAGTATTAAACTAAATTAGGCATTAGGAAGGTTGAGAACCACTGCTCTAGATTGTATGAAGAATAAACACTGAATTTAGACCCTTTTGTTTAAATGTCATGTGTAATGTTTCTGCCCTGACTGAAGTAATTTTAGTTTAATAGATCACTGGTGGTCTTGGATATTCAGTGATACTCATTTAGGTTAGCTTGTAAAATGATTTTCTTTAGAAGGGAATACAGCATGGTGCTAACGATCATCACATATCTTTTTTCTTTTTATTTCTAACAGAAAGCGTGGATACCCATCAGCGAAGTTTTGATATTGGAATTCAGATTGGCTATCAGCGACGCAATAAGGATGTGTTGGCTTGGGTTAAAAAACGCAGAAGAACTATTCGTAGAGAAGATTTGATCAGCTTCCTGTGTGGAAAAGTTCCTCCACCACGAAACTCTAGAGCTCCCCCAAGACTGACTGTAGTGTCCCCTAACCGAGCTACTTCAACGGAAACTAGCTCATCTGTAGAGACTGATTTGCAACCCTTCCGGGAAGCCATAGCTCTGCATGGTAAAGCCGTTTAAACATATTTCTTTGGAAAAATGGTTAGGAGTGTGCCTGTTTTCATGTTTAGGTTTAGGTCCAGATATATTGTCTGTTTTTTGTCTATTACAGTAAACTCTTACTGTAAAATGTTAAATAGAATGTAAGCTAAGGACTTAATGGGCAATTTTTGACTGTCAGCTATCCCATGCTCAAAATGTTTTTGGAAAGTTAGTTTGAGCTTACTGGTGTTACAGTGACAGAATTTTTCCATAAAATTGATTAGAATTTATTGCTTTGCACTGTTTTGCTGTACATGTTTTCTTCTGAGTCAAAGAGGAATTTCTTGTGTCTTAAAAATTCGATTACATTTCTAAATGGAGTCTGGTCCATGACAGCAAATAAGGCAGGTACTTGTGGGGTGGGTTCTCAAGGGAACTGGCAACTCCCTTTGACACGTACCTTAATCTAATGTGCTTGTAGAGGGTGAAGAGATGACAGCCCAAGTGAGAAGAGACAGATGAAAAAATTCAATTTCCTCTTGCCTGCTGTCCTACAGTTCCTCAGGTCCTTTGATAGTTCAGGATCATCAGAGATGCAGCCAGTGGACAGGCCCCAAACCCATCTCCCTGGGCCAGTCCTGTTACAAAAAGGCATTTTTGGCTCAGGAGTTTTAGTATTACTGGAGAGGCCTGGGGATGTAGTCAGTAAGTCTGTTGCATGTTGCTGTGTAATACAGACTTCCAAGTGGAGCATACTTTTTGTGTGACAACTTTTAATACTGCTATTTAAAAAAAACCTAACAAAATAATACTTGATAGAAATGCAGATGGCTAAGTAGGTAGGAGTAACTTAGTGTGTTAGGTCATGAGTTTTGTTAAAAGTTAACATTTCTGGCCCATAGATGGTCTAAAACAAAGTAGTAACCTGGTAATAAGAAATAGTGGGATGGATACACAACACACATATGTACATATATATAAAGGGCTTCTATGTTATTGAAACTTTAATGCCCGTTGAGAGTCTTGTTCTCTCTGGCAAACCTTGATTCTTCCCTAAAACCCCAATTAGAACACAGAGTTGGAAAGTGTTTTTTGCTTTTCAGCCTCCAGTTTTGAGTTTTTGTTTATGGCAAGGGTAAAAAATACAATAAATCGCAAGAAAAGTCAATGTTGTATGGATGCAGTGCTTAAGACTGCGTGTTACTTCTAATAGTGGAAGAGTTAAGGCTATCAGAACTTTTGAAACTCAGGTAAAACTGAGCTTGATCTGTTCCTATTGAATTAGAGAGTTTGACATCTTTTGACCTTATGTTTAGAATCAGTTATTATAGAGGTGTACATAGTTTGTCGGATTAGTTTTTGTGCTCAGTATTTTATGTAATTTTCTTTACTATCAAGTGGATTTGTGATTCCATATTTCTCTTAATGGAACTTATTTTGGTATTACACTATTTTTCTTTTTTATATATACTACTGTTCTTTAGAAGATAATTTGAAGAAACATAAAAGCCATGCTTGTTATCTTAATGTAGTAGTAGTGTACATAATAGTAAAACTTTCCTTGAAAAGCTGCCCTCCAACTCCCATCACATTTTCTCAGATTAAATCTGTTCCACTTGTGATTTATTATTTTTCTAAAGTTATGGGAGTTTTAGTGATGATACAGGAAGGCACTATATAAATTTTGACTTAAGTTTAATTTGTGAGGGATTTAAAAGGCCTTAATATAAAACTCAGCATGTAGAAAAATAATCTTTCCTTTCAATAATTTTATAATGGATAATATATACACACACACAGTATATCTTGGAGATTCTTCTTATTTTTATGACTCATGACTTTGAGTCATGTTGGAAACTGCTGTGGTGAATTAGTAATAAGGCCCCCTTGAAAGAACTACAGAAGCTTAAATTAGACTGAATTTTGTGCTAGTATATTGAGGACATTTTTAGTCTAATTTGATGGAAGTAATTTGAATGAAGGGCATTGTTAAGTAAGTAGTAATGTACATTGATGACTTCAATTGAGTGTCCATCTGATTTGTTGAATAGTCTATAAACTGGAATGAAAACTATTACAGTGGACTTGGCGTCTATTGCGCAATGGTTAGGGTACCCGTCACATAAACCAGGGCTGGTGTGTTGAACCCAGCCCCGGCCTACTAAACAACAATGACAGCAACAACAACAAGATAGCTGGGCATTGTGGTGGGTGCCTGTAGTCCCAGCTACTTGGGAGGCTGAGGCCAGAGAATCACTTAAGCCCAAGAGTTTGTGGTTGCTGTGAGCTGTGATGCCAAGACACTCTACTGAGGGTGACATAGTGAGACAGTCTCAAAAAAAAAAAAAAAAAAAAAATTACAGTAATCTTTTAAAATGTATTTGGAAACATTGTTAGGGTAAATACAGAGCCAGAATTCACCTTTGCATATAATTGCTTAGCCAAATTCTGAAGTATAAGAGAGGTCTAATTAAAATTTTTGGAGCTCTTTATTGGAGGGAGAAGTTAAATTCCTGGAAGTTTTTGGAGTCTAAGTAGATAATGGGGAAATAACTGGTATATTGAGGCAAATTTGAGTTTTTAGTTAATGCAAACTCACATTCCTTTTTCTAAGAGAGGACAGTGTTCCCCTATAGTTTTTCTTTATTAGCTCCTAAACACATGCCTGCCACTGCCTCCACCCAGTATGCTCACAGATAACCTAAAATGCGCTCTTTATTTGAAGAAAAATAGCAGAGACTGTAGAGCATTTCATGTAGGCAAGGTGTGGCAATGCATAAGATCAATATTTTCATCAGCCTTGGAGCCTGGTTTGCTAGGATTCTATAAACAGTTTTAATCAGAACTGCTTTAATTAATTGTTAGCAGGGCTTAAAAGACTAATGAAGTGCTTTAATGCTTGTCTGCAACGTGCTGCTTGTTTTCTCTGTAGCATGGGATCTAGTCTTCTGGCAGTTAGACTCCCAGAGAGATACGTTGCATGTACTAAATTGATTTTCTTCTTTGCCTTGTTATTTCATGTCTTAAAGTAAAAACACTATTGTAAATATTCTGAGAGCTGAATTAATAACTGGCAACTTGTTTTTTATGTAAACAGATTACTTCAGATAGACCAACAATGATCTGGACCACTTTGTGGTTCTTCGCCTCCCATTTTTTTTTTTTTTTTGGTAGAGACAGAGTCTCACTTTATCATCCTCCGTAGAGTGCCATGACGTCACACAGCTCACAGCAACCTCCAACTCCTGGGCTTAGGCAATTCTCTTGCCTCAACCTCCCGAGTAGCTGGGACTACAGGCGCACGCCACTATGCCCTGCTATTTTTCTATTTTGCACTTTGGCTGAGGCCCGGTTTGAACCTGCCACCTTCGGTATATGGGGCCTGCGCCCTACTCAATGAGCCACAGGCGCCGCCCTGCCTCCCATTCTTATGAGCCTTCTTTTCATCCCTCCTCTTCCATGTTTTTTTCCCTTGGCTTCTATTCTGTGGCCAATTCAGTCTACCTGACCTTTCTTCAACTGCTCTAGGTTACCTAGGCTTTGAGCCCTCACACTGCCTTCTGTACTAGTTTAGACCACCTTTCTTGACACACAAACCTGTCTCAATGTCTTCTGGTGCACATCTCCCATGGTGTCCTGTGGGCATCTGTCACAGGTGAAGTTCAGATTGGACACATCATTCTACCCCAATAGCAACAAATGTTTGGTTTGTTCCAAACCAAATTGTTGGTACCAGGTTTCTTCCTCAGTTAGCCATTCTGCAGATTCTGCTGTGACAGATTCTTTGTCCTCTCTGGAAGTGCATAAAGTGAACATAGAGTTCTTCTTTTTCTGTGGAGGCAAACATGTATTTGAATAAATTGCGTTTTTTCTGCAGTTTTTGGCCGGGGTTTGAACTCACCACCTCTGGCATATGGGGTTGGCACTCTGCTCCTTTGAATCAGAGGTGCTGCCTCTAAGAGTAATTTCTTTTAATGCTAAGATGTGGTATGTGTAAAATACTCGGGAAGACAGGGTCATTTCACAGTGAATCCTGGCCGTGGGTTCAGGGCAGGCCATCTGGAGGATCTAAGCCTGGGCTCTTGGGCAAGTCTCCTGTCAGTTCTTGCTTCCCAGTCTCAAGTTATCAACGGTGCTAGTCTTGTCTGTCTTCAGACCATTGGACTGACCGATTTTTTGATCTTCTTCGCTGTTTTTTTTTTTTCTGTCACTGTGAAGTCTGAATTCAGGATGGCATTACAAGGCCCTTGTGATCTGGTCTCAACTGTAGGCATATGTTATAGTAATGCTGTCTAAGCCCTTGAATACCTACATGTTCTTTGACTGCTCCACCTCCCCTGCTGCCTGTTGTTCATCCTTTAAGATTGATATAGACCTCACTTCTGTGACACAGCTTTCCTTCAAGTCTCTGGTTCTCATTAGCCTCCCTGAACTGTGTATCTGTTCCCCTACTTGATTTGTCTCCATGTTGTCTCCAGTTTTCTGAGTTATATTATAGCCCTTGTGACAATCTAGCAATGAAGCTGTTATACGTGTGTTCTCAGTTTTCCATGGGAATTAATACATGGGTGTGTTAAGTGAATGAATGCAACAGGGTGGGAACCCAGAACCTCCAAAACAAATTGAGGATTACCATCCTAGGTGACCATAATTAGGGAATGTAAGCTGTACACCTAGTATAGTGCTACAAAGTAAACTCATATTAGAACAAATGGGCCTTATGGTGGTGATGGCATTAGAGCTACTCTTTCAGTGTTTACTCCTCATGCTAGGAGGTTCTCATTTAATCTTCACACTTACACTAGGTTATTAGCCACTTTAGTGATGAAGAAAGGCTTGTTTGGCTAAGATGGAAAGGTTAGTAAGTGGTAGAGTAGATATTCCAGCTGTCTCTGGTTCCAGAATGCATTTTTTTTTTTTTTGAGACAGAGCCTCAAGCTGTCACCCTGGATAGAGTGCAGTGGTATCAC
>CAUYRH010119151.1:0-30514 GCA_963574655.1 Perodicticus potto
TATTCCTTGCATCTTCTCGGACCACCATGGAATAAAAGTTGAACTCAATAATAACAGGAATCTGCATACTCAAACAAAAATATGGAAGCTAAATAACCTTATGCTGAATGATAGATGGGTTAGAGACGAGATTAAGAAGGAAATCACCAAATTCTTGGAACAAAATGACAATGAAGATACGAATTAACAGAACTGGGATACTGCAAAGGCAGTCCTAAGAGGGAAATTTATAGCACTGCAAGCCTTCCTCAAGAAAACGGAAAGAGAAGAAGGTAGTTTTGTTTTCGTTTTTGAGACAGTCTTAGTCTATTCCCTGGGTACAGTTCCATGGTGTCCTAGCTCCACAGCAACCTCAAACTCTTGGGCTCAAGTGATCCCCTTTTCTTAGCCTCCTGAGCATTTGAGACTATAGGTATCTGTCACACATTCGGCTAGTTTTTCAATTTTTGTTATTTATTTACTTATTTATTTATTTTTTATTGTTTGGGATTCATTGAGGGTACAAAGAATTAGGTTACAGTGATTGCATTTGTCAGGAAAATTCCCTCTTATAATTGTGTCCTGCCCCCAAGAGGTGTGTCATATACTGTGACCCCTTCAGTCACCACCCTTTTCCCCTCTCCCCGCTCCCTCGTTCCCCTACACCCCACCATGTATTAGGTCATCTATTGTCTTTGTATTAGAATTGAGTACACTGGATTCTTGCTTCTCCATTCTTGTGATGCTTTACTAAGAATAATGACTTCCCCCTTCATCCAGGTTAATAAAAAAGATATAAAGTCTCCATCTCTTCTAATGGCTGAATGGCATTCCATAGTATACATATATCACAGTTTGTTAATCCATTCCTGGATTGGTGGGCATTTAGATCATTTTTACATTTGGCAATTGTAAATTGAGCTTAGTTTTTCAATTTGTAGTACAGACAGGGTCTCAGTCTTGCTCAGGCTGATCTGGAACTCCTACATTCAAGCAATCTACCTGCCTTGGCCTCCGAGCATGGTAGGATTACAGGGCTGAGCCACCACGCCTGGCCAAGAAGGTAGTTATTCATGGCAGCTATGACCAGGAGACCAGTTGTAGAAATGAAGACTGTAATTGTCATGAGTATTTCTCCATTTAGTTATGAATGTGTGTGTGTACACATGGTAGATGTCATTGTTTTGTTCCTTCTCTTATTCTTTTATATTTTGACATAACGATGTACTGATTTTATATCATAGTATTTAAATTAAAAAATATCAAGGAGAAGAATAAACATCATTTGAGTCCTCTTCTGGGGGAAGTATTAGTGTATTTTTGGTTGTACATAGATAGTTGTATCATGTTAGGAGGAAATATGACCTTGTGATTATTTTTGTATGGAGATTAATCACAGATGAAGTAGACACATATAGGTCCCAAATCAACAAGGACTTGTGATGGTTAATTCTATGTGCCAGCTTGGAGAGTGTTTTTGGATGAGATTAATATTTCAACTGGAGAACACTGAATAAACAGATTGCCTTCCATAATGTGAGTGGGCCTCATCCAATCCATTGAAGCCCAGAATAGAAGAGAAAGACCACAATCCCAGCACACCGGACTTCTCCACTGCACTGCCTTTGAGCTTCATGTGCACCACTGACTGTCCTGGGTCTGTAAGCTGCCAGCCCACGTTTAGACTTCCAGTATCCATAATCTTGAAAGCCAGTTCCTTATAATAAATCCATCTCTCTTTTTCCTTCTCTCTCTGTTCTTCCCTTGCCCCATAGACACACCTTAGTGTTTCTGTTTCCCTGGAGAACTGTGACTAAAACCCAAACATTCAGCCTTCTGTACCAAAATTCTGGGCAGGATGTCTTTGGGGAGTATGTGAGACTGTTTCTCCTTTTGTCTTTTGTCTTTTGTCTCCTCATAATATAAAAGTGGTCCAAAATGGCCCCAAGTAACTATAGATAACTCTTTAATTCCTTTTTTGTTGTTTGTAAAACATCATACTACGATGAACCTTTTGCTGTCGTGGTGTCCCCTGAACTCTCATCTAGTGGCAGAACAATTGGTACTTCTCTGAAAATGTGGTGGGCAAAGGCATCTGGTGGGTAGGCTTCCTCAGAGAACACTGTTTTTCTCTCTGAGTTGTCATGTGCTCCTTCGATATGATATTGACGATGTCTGAGGTTTAATAAAAAGCAGCTGTGATCAACTAGCCCTTCTTGGGTCACCACCACTTTCCTCTCTTCTTTCTTCATGACTGGTTGACTTTGTTCTAATGTGCACACTGGGATCACCAGGCAAAGTCCTGATTTTGTGTTCAGTGGTGAACATGTGGTCGATAAGTGACAAACATGGAACTATAAATCCACCAATTTACTCTTTATGTGTTAAAAATTGCTGAGAGAGTAGATTTTAAGTGTTCTTACCACACACAGTAAATAAGTATGTGTGGTAATGCCCATGTTCAAATAGCTTGCCTTTGCCAATCTAGCCATGTCTACCTATATCAAAACATCAAGTTGTATACCAATTTTTATTTGTCAGCTTACATAAATACATTTTTATAAAAGAACTATCAATATATTTTATTTACAAAGGTGATAGGCATGCTATGCTTGCAATCTAGTGGGGGAAGGATGAGACACAAATGAACAAGAAAATACCAGACAGCAGAGAAATAGGCACTATACTAGATAGCAGATAAGCAGGGAAGGTAGCCTGTAATGTGAAGTCCAGTGACAGGAAGGCATGAGGATCTGAATAAAGAGCATTCTAGGCAGGACAAACAGCTGGTGCAAAGGCCCTGAGGCAGCACCAGCCTGGAGATTATGCACATAGATAGTCTTAGATGTAGACTGTCAGTGGAGAGTGGCCAGGGGTTATGTAGGTGATTTAGGCAGGGTCCGACCAAGTAGGGAGAGCAGGTGTTCCCAGGAAGAAGTTTAGCATGGTTTCTGCCCACATGGCACTGATCCTGTACAGTGTCTTGAAAAAGAGGAGGCAAGAGGGGAGCAGGGGAGCAGTGAGGAGGCTTCTGCAAGAGGTGAAGGGGAACTACACTAAGGCCATGTTACTAGAGGTAGAGAAGCGGAGGTGCAAGGTGCAACAAAGGTGCAAGGTGTCTCTGACTAAAAAGTCAGTGTAGTTGTTCTTTGAAATTAAGAGATACCAAGTGTATCTGTGTAAATATCTTAATTGGAAGCCGTATATTATTTAGGATGGAATGAGATAACAAACCCAAGATTCCTTGTGGAAGCATTGTTATTACTGTCATCTGCCTCTGTTTATTGAGAATCTGCTGACTGTGGCATTGTAGTGAGTGAGAATATATGGGAATCTCAAATGTCAACCCATTTTGGTCAAAAAGGGCTCTAGGAGCCTTCCCCTGAACACCAATTTCATCTCCTCTGGTCCTTACAGTAATTTCAGAAATAGAGTAACTTTATTGCTTTTCTAAACAGTGTTTGCCTTGCGTCTGCTCTGGCCTTTGAAATCTCCATCTTCTGACTTGAATGTAAATGAATATTGATACATTGGAAGATGAGTATAGAATTGATGTGGAGTAGAATTGTAAAGTGACTTGGTTCCAAGGGGTTACTAACAGAAATACCAAAATGATATTGTCATAAGACCATTTTACTTATAAGACTGAACAATAGTGAGAGACTTACAGACCTGCTGGGTTATAGCGAGGCCCTGGTGTTTTACTGTTTCAGCTCGCCTATTGAAATCTGCTTGTTTCTAGTATTTGTGTAATTTTTTATTGATGCAGTAATCTTTTTAGAAATTCTCCTTAATTGGAAGATCCCAAGATACAGCTATGTAAAGTACCTGTATCCCAGTGTTTCCAATTTCTCTTTTTGCAGAGCTGCATTTTTGATATAATGATCTCTCTCTCTCTCTCTCGCTTGCTCTTTTTCTTCTTTTTTTTTTTTTTGTAGAGACAGAGTCTCACTTTATCTCCCTCGGTAGAGTGCTGTGGCGTCACACAGCTCACAGCAACCTCCAACTCCTGGGCTTAGGTGATTCTCTTGCCTTAGCCTCCTGAGTAGCTGGGACTACAGGCGCCCACCACAACGCCCGGCTATTTTTTTTCTGTTTTTTGCAGTTCAGCCGTGGCCGGGTTTGAACCCACCTCCTTCGGTATATGGGGCCGGCGCCCTATTTGCTGAGCCACAGGCGCCGCCCTCTCACTTGCTCTTTTTAATTCTCTTTATACAGTTTTGCTAAAGGACAGGTAGATACTTGAAGAAAAAAAAAAAACCTTTGTTTTCTTGCAAGAATGTGCTGTTAATGAGATTATCAGAAGACTAGTTCTAGATTTAGGTTGGGCTATTTGTCCTGGTTTTCACACCAAAATATTTTTATTTTATTTTCTATTTTGTTTCGTTTCATTTCATATATATATATTTTAATTTCACGTTAATGTGAGAGCACAAAACAACTGAATCAGAATATTTGAAATTGTTAGGGTGCAGTCCTTCTTGGACCAAAAATTCTTTGAGAATAACTTCATCACAGTACGGATATACACGGGTGATAACATCAGCCCTACTAAAGATGGAAATGTGATATCAGCATTGGTTGTGTCTCATTTCTGTGGTTAAGGACAATAGGCCGGTATCTACTAGATTTTAGAGAGCTAAGAGGTAAAACTAAAGAGGTTTTATTTTTAATCTCTCCTGTCTTTATTTTAAAAATGTTTTAAGGGGTTCAGTAAAGACTTTAACTGGCCAGTGACTGTGTCACTAGGCCTGGGTGCAGTGCAAGGACTTGTGTTCTCTCTCTCCTGTTTCTGGTCTCTCCCTGCAGGCCGCCTGCCCTGGCACACAGGGCTGCCTTTCTCCGCTCTCTGCTATCCTCACCTGCGCAGCTCCGTTGCCATCACTCAGTGGCCTGCCAGGTTGTTTGTGCCTGGACCTGTGCCTGAAACCTGCTACACACCTGCTGTGCTCCTGCTGTCACCCAGCCTGCTGCTGACTGGGGTCTGCAAGAGCAGGGTGTTGAGGGCAAGAACTCTGCAGGCATCGGGGAGAGAAGACCCAGCAGGAGGACTGGCCCCCAGAAAGCAACGTCAGTCTTCGTTTCCATAAATCTGGTGTCTCCCCTTAAATCATTTCTTGGCCTCAGCAACCTATCCACACTTTCAGAGATTCTGCTGTTCTTTTAGAAGAAGATTTCACTTACTATTCTTACTGTGCTATTCATTCAGTGCCCATCTTGTTTACACGTGGCTCTGACATTGCACCTTTAGTGTTAAAGATTCAAAACTGCTCCACATTTGAGCAGCTCTTTCAGGAGCTGCTGTTCAGAGCATCTTTGTGTTGGGGTGGCATCTTGAGACACTATGTTTTCAAGGTGTTTCTTTGCTCAGCTTCATGAGCTTTGTGATGTTCCTCCTTTTGAGAGCATGGGAGCATAGGTGGCTCTCTTTATCCTTATTACACTTGTTTCATTGTGGAGGAAGTGTTTGTCACCTTGCATACACATGTGTGCCTTTTGGAGGATTCTCGGGGTAGCAGAATGTCTCCAGTCTCAATCCAAGAGTTCCCAAATATTTTGTTTAAAGTGTGGTTCACTATGTTTCCTTGAAGCAAGTCACTGGGTTAAGTCTGCATTGGGCTCAAAAATATGCATTTTTTCCCCTAGAGGATGTTGGTACTTATGGAGACTACTTAAAAAGCTCTGCTCTGAGGAGAGATACTCTCCCATCAAATGACAACTTTGGGGTTTCTAGGGATGTGTTTGATTTCTGGAGGGTAATTTTCCATTTAGTAGGATACTGGGGATAAAGTGGTTCATTATGTGATAATCCAATTCTTCCTCTTGACCCTTCTATTTCCTCTTGGAGGCAGGGCTGGCCTAGGGACCAGTGAGAACTCAGTCAATTAGCTTCTGATGAACAATTGTGGCTTTTTTGAACAATGCAGTATATTTACTCTGTAGGAGTACAATAACATATCCACCAAATGCAACCTTTTGTTAGCTTCTTTGTGTATCCGTGGTATGCCTGTATGTGTGGCTGAGTGAAGATAGGGACTTAAGTGAATTACTTAACTTCTCTCAACTTTGGTTTCCTTGTATGAAAATGGAGAATACAATGGCACCTAATGCATAGGGTTGTTGCAAAGATTAAATGCTCAGTGCTAAGAATTGCACTTAGCTTGTCAGAAGTTGCTGTTAGTACAGTTTTTGTTGTTATCGTTATAAACTTACTTGAATTAAAGCAAAAATCTTCCTTGTCACAAATTCATGGAAATCAATAAGAAAGATATGGGAAAACATTATACACAGCAGTGTGTATGTTCTAAGGGAGTTGGTGCAATTTCTGGGCTGAATGCAGTTCTTACCAACAGTGTGGGGGCTTTATCAATGGAATCTACCATGAAGAGCATTAACAGGACATCTTCCTGCCCTCCAGCCCCAGCTGCCACATGCAGATAAAAGCACTGGAGCAATCTCAGGTGACTATCGTCTGCCTCCGTCATCTCGCCATCAATATTTGGTTGCTGAGGGAAGGCAAACATCTGTAACTTTTCCCATGTGGAATAACTGTTTAGTTTCTATTGCACACATTTTTCTCTCAGGTTAAAAACTATCTCAACTCAATTTCCTCCTTTTAAAAATAGAATCATGTTTGATTTTATGGCAAATGTTTATAGAGCTAAGGAGAGTTAAGAGTCATTCTGGCATCTAAGTCTTTAAATAAATATGTTGTTATCTTGAAACTTTCCACACTAAACTTAGAGTTCACTCAGGTGTTTTATAGGGCTTTGATATATAGGAGTTTCACAACTGATGATCCTGTAAATTCCTAATAAGATTAGGCCAGTCTTGCAGCTTTCAGTAACAGAGGGAAACATAGCACAAAAACTTGTATTGACAAATATCCACACAAGGATTAATCAACTTGATATTTGAAGTAATGTCCCAATCACAGAAGATTTCTTTTGAAAGAATTTACTGTTTAATCATCATCATTACATCTCTGAGTGATTGTGTTCCCCTCCTAACTGGTCCATTCTGCACTATAGTTCCTGGGCTACCTTTTCTAAAACACTGTTTCCATCAGCTTGCTCCTTTGCTTCAACGGCCAGAATGATTCTCCCATTGCCTGTAATAAAAATACAATCTTGGAGATTTGTATTCTAGGCCCTTCCCTGTCTGCTTCCCACCCAACTTTGGTGGTCTGTACCTCAGCCCTTTCTGTGATGGTTGGCCCTCTTTTAGGCTTTGACTTATATTGTTTATTCTGCCTAAGAGACCGTCTTCACCTCTACTGCCAGCTAGTCCAGGATTCTATCAAGTCGTCTCTAATGTCTTCCAGAAAAGCCTTTTCTGAACACATCACACGCAGAACCAATCAGTTTATATCCTCTTCTTCCCTGCCATGTAGAGGTAGATGTGGTTGCAGGGCACAGAGAGGTTAAGCAACTCAATTACACATCCATTGAGAGTCAGCGTTGGGGCAACGAAAAATTTAATGAAAAAAGTGAATATTCAAAAACAGAGTTGGAGATAGGGTGTCTTTGCCAAGTTTCAGGACCAAAAAATAGTCTTATGGGGACTCATTGTTGAATTATACCCTGAACAAAGGTTGTATACACAGTTTTGGAAAGAGAAGGGCCTTAAACCTGAGATTGGCAACACCTCTTCTGGTAGACCTGTAACCTTTCACTGGGGAGGTGTGTGGTGTGCTTGAAAGTGCCGTGTTAATCAAGTCTTGCCATGACTAGAGGAGGATGTCCTGAAGATTGAACTGCCAACCTTTCTCTGTCCATGTGGACTAAGGGGCTGTCTGATGAGGAACATGGCAGCTTCTGAGGTCTTCTGATGCCATGTGGGGCCTGCACTGGATATGAAGACCCTGATTATAAGTCAATAGGCATCTGAGTAAGGAAAAAAGAAAGTTGGTTTATTAGGTTTGTTGGACTTGTGTGTTATTGTGAGTCTCCCCAAGTTTATGCTGCTTGCCACAGAGCCCAGATTTTTCTGTAGGAGCCAGACTATGGTAAATGACATATCCAGAAGAATTTCTCATTAATGGCATTATGCTGTCTGTTATGGATGCCATCAACATTGAAATGAAGAATGTTCTTCTCTTTTCAGCACCACTGTAAGAGCAGCCTCTAGAAAATAAGCTGTCTTCTTCCTGTGTATTTTCTTACCCAGAAGCTCTGGAGGAAAATAAAATAATGAGATACTCTGATTTAAAAAAAAAAGTATCGAATGTAATTTTTCATATTGTTTCTCCTACTTTTTGGGGTCAATGCTGGTACTGCTTTATAAATCTGCCTTGGGCCCTTCCTTCATCCACTTGGACTGACTTTTAGGCTACAGTAAGCCGTGACTAGTTATGACCAGCGAAGCAGAAATGCAGATTCAATGAGTAATTATTAAGATCTTTCCAGAATATTAGCTGTTTCAGTTGTTGCAGTGACGAGTGATGGAATAGTCCATTAGACATTTCTGTTCCCAGCAACTCCTGAGAATTGATTCCAATCTGAAGCAGCCAACCACTTTGATCAATACCATAATTACTCTTATTGATGGATTGTTTTACAATGGTAGCCATCAGAGCAGTCCGTCAGCTCAGGAGGCACCAGAACTGTCCCCTGCAAGCTGTAATGTACCGCAAATATCTGATTCAAATCAACTTACTATTGAGGCCAGGATGACAAGCGTGAAATTAATTGTTCCACTTCATGTAAGACCTGCATTCTTCTTTTGAGAGAGTAATTGGTTGCTGCATGTCGCGTGAGAGCTGGGGGAGCTTTGCCTCTTTGCAATGTTTATGGACTTATTTTTTCCCCCTCCTCTTGTAGGTGTCAGCAGTGTTGCACAGCTGCTGTTCCTGCCATTGTTGATTTTTAGTAGGTCTTGTCATGTCAGAGAGAATTGTTTCCTTCTAGAAAGGTTGATTGCAGCTAGAGTAAATTTCTTATCTGAAAAACTTGCTCATAAGAACAGGAGAATTTTGTGTGTGTGTGTGTGTGTGTGCCAACGTTAAAGGAAGAAGGTTTCAGAAGTTTTTCAATGAAAGTTAAGAAAAATTCATTTGGGCAAATGCCAGTGGGCCTAGTACTCTTCCATGGTTATAATAGGCTACTTTAAAAAGCGTGATCATCTTGCTGAGAATCTTCTGAATAGTTTCCTTCAGAAGCCTGTGGATAGGAAGTCAAGAGCAACTGAGGAAATTAGAAAATGGGGGTAGTCCCTAAGTCCTTGGTCATGCAGTCCTCATCAACAAACTGACTATAATAGAGGTTAAAATTATGACCCCATTAGAACTTGAGAGAAGTATTTTAAGATATTTTAATAAGAAAATCCAGTATACTAGTACATAGCTGGTACAGGAAGGCAGGAGGGCTGGGGAAATGGAGAGGCATGCAGGTACAGTAACCTCCATGGCCTCCAGTGCTTTCTGGAACCCTGGTTTCAATGGATATCCTATTGCAGGTAGGAATTTCTAGTATATTACTACTTCCAGGAATGGTAAGACTTTTTAATTTCATACTCGTTTATCATAGAATTTCCAAGTTGGATCCTAGGAGACTTCATTATGAGAAAGGAAGTCTGTGGACAGCTAACCCCATAGTGCCTGCTATATGTAAGCACTGAGGGGCCCCAGGGTGACAAGTAAAGGATACCCTAGACCCCTGGATATTACGTTCTTGGGGAGAGCTTGGGAAGACAAATGATAATTATAAAGTAATATCATATAGTATTAGAGATGCCTGAGGGCAGCAACTTTGTCTGATGTTGGAGAGTGAAGTTCAACACAGACTAGGTAAGGTAGGTTCGGTGAGTAAGGTAAGGTCAGCCCAGCTCATAGGCCTGAAGCCATTTTCACCATTTAACTTGGGTTTTTTTTGAGATGTTCTAGTAGCAGAAAGGAAGAGATTTGATGCTGTCAGCATTCAGTTCAGGAGAAAGAGCCAACATAAAATGCCCAGCTGAGAATGTTGGGGATGGTTTTAGAGGTAGGTGGTTCTATTTTTGTTCAGTTGTGTAAATGTTTGAAAGTATTGATTGAACACTTTCATAACACCTGAAGGGATCAGGGGTGATTAATAATAAATAACTTGCAATAGCAGAACTCAGAAAGTTGTAAGGCTGAGACAAAACTGGCTAGGGAAGAGAATTCCATGTTACTCAGTTACATGTGGTTAGTTGTACCGTGTAACCTGGTCACCTCACATCTCTGCCATGGAGGACTGAAGTAGCACAAGTACTAACCCGATCATCATGCTTCCTGGCTTCTATCTTCTGGTTTCTTTGGGAATCTTCCCTCTTTCTTTCAATGCTGGAGTCCCATAAGCTCCAGCTATAATATGGCCAGGGGCCTGGGCTTGGCCCACCAAGGTCCTTCATCCTCCTGGGCATAGAGTGGGTCAAAAAGGGATGTGTGTGACTCTGGCCAGTCTGAGCCTTTCCTGGACTTCTATCCAGGAGCTGTGAGAAAGATCTTTTCACCAGGGTGGCTAAGCCGATAGCAAGAGAATCGGGCATAAGCAGGCCATTCCAGTTGCCAGTTAGGTCCATGTCAACATGCCAGATTGACATCGACAAAACCGAAAGTTGTGATCAGGAGAGAAAAAACATAGCAGGTGCAGCTCTGATCCACAATTGTGAGTTCTCGATTCTTTAGGTTGCCATGCTTAGACAAGTATATAGATACATATTTAATAAAAAATAGTTTAAAAATAAAACTATGAAATATGCTGCTTAATTAAGCCACACTGTTGAGATTTCATTTCTGATGTATGGAGAGCTGGATGGAAATGCTTTACTGTGCAGCAGGGTTGCAAAGAACTCTGCAGGGAGAGAACTGCTGAGCTGAAACCCAGACACCGTTTTCAGGACTTGCCAGGCCCATGCTGTTGTCTCTAGAAACACTTATCGCGACTGGGAGGTTGCCTGGAGTAACTTTTATGATGACAGCATCATAAATATATATCATAATTCCTTTCTGTGAAGGAAACATACAAAATTAAAAGTCCATTTAGTTAAAACAGAAGCTTACCAATACATTTATCTAGTTGCAAAATAGGGACTTTGGAGAAGAGAGACAAAACGTGCAGCTGCCGAAGCAAAGCACTGCATTCTAGCGGCTTGGCTTTTGCAATGCTCAGGAATTTTCAGGCCTGTTTATGGACCAGCTGCTCTGCCAAGATTCAGTAATATATGGGCAAGGACTCTTGAATAAATATGTTTCCTCCTCCTCTTCCTTGGGAATCCAGGATCTTTAACCCTAACTTCTGTGAATTGAACCCAGTAATGCTGGATGTTTGTAAGTGCAGAGTTAGCTAATTACTTAGCTACTTGAGCCATTCGTTGAGTGAAACAGGATGTGACAAACTGGTCTTCTTTCTAAACAGAAACTTTATTTATTGTAGCATACAGAGATGTCCTTTTCTGGAAGCTCACCTAGTGGTCTCTATTTCTTTAGCAACAGGACCCCTAGATTGAGTTCCTCACGTTCTTAACCTTAGCCCGCAGGATGTGTTTCTGTCTTAGAATATTTTGTACTGCTGTAACAGAATGCCTGAGACTGCATGATTCATAAAGAAAAGAAATTTATTTCTTATATAATTCTAGAGGTTGGGAAGTCCAAAGTCCGGAGGTTGCATCTGGTGAGGACGTTCTTGCCGTGTCGTAACGTGGCAGGAGGCATCACGTGGTGAGAAGTGTGTCAGTTCATTCTCTCTTTCTCTTCTTCTACAGCCACCAGTCCCATCATAGAGGCCCCACCCTGAGACCTTATCTAATCATAATTACCTTCCAAGGGCCCCACCTTGAAATAACTTCAACGTATGAATTTGTGGATGAAGTTTCCAACACATGAAATCTGGGGACACATCTAGGTGGTTGCAGGCTCGTCCCCCTCCCTTCTTCTCCCATTCCCTCTCATGCCCAACGAGGCTTTGTTTATGCTGATCTACTTTTCTTCTTAAACATGCCACCATCTTTCTTATGTGAGACTGGCATTCATATTCCCTTTGCCTTGACTGCTCTTCCTGTACTTCTTTGCGCACCTGCTTCAACACTCAGGTCTCAGCTCAGATGTCATCTCCTTAGGGGAGCTCGTACCAACCAGGCAATCTCAAGTCCTTTGCCTTTAATGGGACTCTGCCTTATTTTCTCCATAGTAGCTTTATCTGAAATCTGAATTCATTTCCTGCTTGTGCTCTTTCTCCCTACTAGAATATAAACATCACAGGAGTGAGGGGGTAGTCTGTCTTATTACCTGTTGTATTTTTGGCACCTATGTCCTGGCACATGGTAGATGCTCAGGTTTATTTCTAGTAAGAATAAATGGCTTACTTGAATAATGGCCTCTTATTCAAGTAAGTTAAGTAAGTTTTCTTAGCATCCCCTTTCAGCTTCTCTATTATAGAGGGGGACGTGGAATGGGATTTTCACATTAAACTGGATACTTTGATTCTTGTTTAATTCTTGCAAAAACTTTAGAGACCAACAATACCCAAGTCCATCTTCTCTGCACATCTGGAGTCTAGTTTTATTTTTTGGCATCCACATTTCTTCCTGGCACCTGTTACTGGGAGGATTAACTGAATTTGTCATCATGTATTTACTATCTTTTTCTTCTGGCAAACCTTTAAGCTTGGGCCTAGGACTGTTTTATCCATTGCTGAATGCTCCCAGACTGGCCGAGTGCTTGGCATAGAGTGGATGCTCAAAGTCGTGGGTGTAATCACAAGGGCTGAACCCTTTACTCTGCCTGATTTGGACATAAGATTTGCCAACTATAGAGTCTCCCTATCTGAGTGAATATGTGTTTCCTCATGGTTGGAAGAACATTAAAATTCCTTGTTTACATGTTCTTTTGCAGAGATTAAAAGAGATGTAAAGTCTTTCTCATCTTTAGCACAGGAAGGCCACGTTCAGAAAGATCTATGGTCTCACATGTTCAGTGATAGCAAGTCTTAGATTCTACCCTACACTACTCTAGGTTTATTGAGGGAGAAAGTTGGGGTATGGTCTAAGATATATGAATATACTTTGAGGAGCAGCATGCTAGAATGTTTACAATCAGGATAATCCTGGAAAATGCATGGTCCTCATACTTTCCCATTGGAGTTATACAAATCCCTACAGAATACTTGACAATGACCCATCTCAGTAAGCCAGTTAAAAAGGAGGCTCTTCGCAGCCCCACGTGGTTACCCTGGGGCTGTGAAGGTATTTGGGGCTGGAGGTGTTGGGGGGAGAAACTGGAGTTTAGATTTTTTTGCTGCTGCTGTCTAAGGATTCCACTATATTTCACTTTCGTTTATTCCCAGAACCCGTGACAGGCTGCATAATTGCTGGACAGACATAAATCTATAGCAATGGTGGGTAGATTTTGCTGACGTGTTTGCTTCGGCTGCAGGACTCAGTGGACCATGTCTGTGTGTCATGTCACAATCTCAGGTTGTGGTGGGACCGGGGAAGGGAAGCTATTTATTGCATCTCCAAGGTCATGAAGGTGGATGGGGAGTCATAATAGAAGAAGCACCTTTCAGGCAGAGAGAGTTTCCCAAAGTGGGGAAAGTAGAAAGAGAAAAACATTTGAACCGTGATAGGAAAGTTTATAGTCAAAGGCGAACATTTATTCTTCTGCATCAGAAATATCTGTTATTTGCACATGCCGGTTAAAACCTGACTGATCAGGAGTCTTTTCTCATAGTTTGAAAGTGAAATAATTAAATATCTTTAGGCTTTCAAAAGAGATACTGAAAAAAATAAAAGGCCTTTTCAAATTGCTTAAAGGATTTTGGATTTGTTTTTTAAATCCATTCATTCGATCTACTATATTTGCTGAGCACCCAGGTGTGACTAGCACTGCCACTGAAGATGTGGACACAGGAAGCAAAGAGGCAGGTGGGTTCTTTGCCAAGCAGAACCTGTGGTTCAGCCCAGAAACAGCCATTACCCAAGTAATTACGGTTACCTCTTTCCAGCAGCCACGTGGCAAAGCTCCCTCTCAGGACTGGCAGTGAAGACGGTTTTCTTCTTTTGTTTCCTTTTTGTTTTTATTTTTGGTATACATTTTAAAAGTTTTGATTTAATGTTTTAATTATAATTTAAGTAAATAATTCAGGACTCTATTTACTTATAATTTGAACATAACAGATAGTTGGAGGTCTTTTTGATTCCCTACACGAGGTAACTGCTATGGTGGATTTACAGTACGACTTTGCAGAGGAAAGTCCTTTACTCTGCAGAGGAAAGATGTGTGTGGTGTGTGTGCGTGTATACCCATACAAAGCTTCTACTATTGTTCTAACACAAAGCACACACTGTGCATATAGTATTGTGCAATTTGCTTATTTTATTCTATAGAACATTTTTACATTAGTTCATGTTAGTACCTCTAAAGGTAGTTGGTTAATTTTAATTACTGAAAGTTGTAATTATTCATAATCCTATTGGAATCATATACTGTGGTGGTGACTGTCTACAGATGCAGAATAGCAAAAATAATTGGGGAGAAATAATTGATATGATATGTATTGAGGGCTCAATGTTTGTTAGAGACTATACTATTAGTACTAAGTCTCTCACAGGGATTATATCATTTAATCATGAGAGCATCTCAGTAGAGTAAATACTATTTTTGTCATCATTTTATAGGTAAGGGAATCTGAGGTATAGAGAGATAAGGAAATTTGCTCAAGGTCATAGAGCAATGATATGATGCCAAGATTTGAAACCAGGTAATTCAATGCCAGAAGCCAAGATTTGTTGGTTTTCTTAATGCCTATCATTTCTGGGACCTTAGATGCTAAGTGCAGCCTATGAAGCAGCATGTGACCGGATGATACCTGAATCACTGAGGTATGGTGATTTGTGAGGGCTGGTTTGTGAGTTTGTCGAAGCATTGATTCAGCAAACATGTGTTGAACCACGTTCTCTTGTAGTGCCCAGCAATGAGCACAGCCTTGCCTCATGAGGCTCACAGGGCGAGGGGGTAATATTGAGTGACTCCTATGCAAGGCATGCATGATGTCTGTATTGGATAGAGTGGGAAGCTTGTCCACTTGGGCTTTACATGGTCTTTGGCCTGTGATTTGTTTCCTTTCATTTTCTTGTACGTTGGAATAATGTTACACTGCCTTATTAATGTGGGTCCATTGCCCTAGAGGAAAGTATCTGTTCTGCAGTGACAATGTTGCCTTCAATGTTATGTCTGTACAAGCAGAAGGAAGCGACCCAGTACCATGTTTTATCCCCACTTGCTGCCCAGCCACAATATGGCAGATTTGCTATTCATCCAGCCCAATCATAATTAGCATAATTGGCTCTGGTGCCCACCCAGATGTGGTGGGTGGTGTCTTTGGCTGATTACGACGATTGCAGCCAGCATTTCGGGAAACTGCTCTTACTTCCTGTCCTTGTATCACTCCTCTGGGTTGATTTTTCTGCTCTTGTGTTTCAAAACGAAGTAATGGAAAGGTTCTGTTATATTTAATGTGCTTTGGGTAATGATGAAAGATAATCACAGTGTCTGTGATTTTTTGCTTTGAAAATCAGGAGACTGGTTAAGGACAAAAAAGAACTGTAAGTCGTGTGGCTTTGAACTCTGAGATACCATTAGTTGGGCTGAAGGCTCAGATCCAGGGGGCCTGCTCATTTTTCTCCATGTTCAGACCTAGAATAATCTTTCAGTTTAGGACTGAAAATGGTTTAACCGCTCATCCTTTTCTCTTTCTTTAATTTTCTTTTCTGGCTATCCATAGTGAAGCAGAAGGGAAGCCCATAAGTGATGTTGACTGGCACTCTTATTCGACACTTTAGTTAGTAAAAGGCTCTCTGTGGCTGATGACCTTGTATCAGCTGCTATGAGAGGTAGATGGCTCTTACTTGCTTATTTGTTTATTTTAGGAATGCTTGGATAAATTAAATTATGTTTTACTTTTTAGTCTGATGAACTGAACAATGCCAAATTTTTTTTCATTGCACATGAAGTCCACATTTTAACACATTGCTGACCGGTCATAAGTTACCTGGTAATGTGGATAGCTTCTACATAAAATTGCCAGTCAACAATGTGTTAAGAGATTGCATTGTCCTTGTAAGTAATTCCTTTCATATTTTGATAAGCAAATGAAGGAAAAATTATATTTAAGGGAGGAGAGCCTATTTTTTTTTCTTGGGTTAGAACCCACTTGCACTTCAAGGAGTTTTAAGTTTCAGATTGACCTGAAACCTTTTGAAGTTCAAGTTTAGTGGGCTGTTAGCAAAAAGGGCAGATTCCTAGTTCAAAGAGGGAAGAAAATTTCAAGACTTATAAAATGCTCAAAGGCCTTCTTAGCTATCAGATTGCTCTTAAAGAAAGCCTTTGATCAATGAAGGACACAGGAATCAGAAAAATATGTCCCAATATTTTTCTTTATATAATCATATTTAAAAGTACTGGAAAAATTCTTAAGGCTAGGGAATCAGAACTTAAATGAGTGACTTGGAAGCTTTTGGTTGTTGCCAAATCCAGAAAAAGGCCCAGTTTGGCCTGAGCTTTGTGGCCATATCTATGGTGTGTGAAACCAACATGAGGGATGTTGAACATGAACCTTAGTTATGCTTATTATCATTGGTATTGGATAGTGTATTAACTGCTTTCAAGAATAAACTGAATAATATTTTTTTCTGGCTGTTACTCCAGATAACTGAAATGGAAAATAAGGTTAGGAGAAGTGAGATGGGACGTCAGAAGTCAAATGAATCCCTTGTAAGAGTGCTGATGTCCTGGATTCACATGTTTTTGATTTGGGTATTTAATGTTGCCTCATGTGAACTCTGTCTTCTGGGAAGACAGAATGAGGTTGGCTGAGGGTGTTGGGTTATAGTTACAGAGAATGGAGGGCTCTATTGCTGCACTGGTCTCTTCAGGAACACAAACCCCTGAGTGGGTTTGCATTAGAGTCTGCATGTGCACACAAAGGTCTTTTCATTATTCCTGACATTTGCTGATGAGGTAGTGGATGGTTAGATGGATGAATGGTTACCGTAGGGGCCTAGTGTATGCTTACAGCACAGAATTCAGGGTTGGAGGGGGCAACGTTGGCAATCAGGTCTTGTCTTCTCTTACCAATTTGGGAAAGGCCCTGCTGGCAAAAGAGCAAACTGATGGCTCAGAGTGCTATCACGGGGTGCTGTCCCGCCCTTGTCAGCTCCCAGTCACCAGAGGTCTGTGACAGGCTGACTCTGTCCTCACTCAGTGACCCAATCAGCAAAACTTAGGCACACAGGTAAGTGATTTATAAGAGCAGGCCCTCTTAAGCAGAGTGTGGAGTGGTCTTTGTTTTCTTTAGCGTCACTTTCTGTCATTTTCATACTTTATCTTAGGTTTCCCCTGAACATGGACCACAGATGCTTTACATTTCAGTAGTTTGTATATACTGTAGTGTGAAATGAGGTGGGGGCGGTCAGTGACTGGTACAACTGTGCTGTTATAGTGCTTGCAGCTTAAGGATGAGGTAAAAGTAGGCAGTGAGAAGAAAATGTGAGTTTATTCCAAAGCACACGTCACAGATAGTGTTTAGACATTTCCAAGTGTGACGGTGGGACTCAGATAGCAGCAGTTTGGGAAAGACCGCCTTTGCACACTACCTAATCCTCAGTGGATGTTACCTGTCCCAGTTCACAGACTGTGTCTAGCAAATGGATATGTTAGGTTCTCAGCCTCCTTAAGTAACCCTTTATAAATGTTCTTTAATGACAATGACTTGCTGAAGTTCCAGAGGCAGCAGTGACAAAGCAGAACCCCTTGTCCTGTGTTATTTGTTCTAATAAATGCATGGTTTCAGAGAGTTCATAAGTTCTGCTTTGGAGGCGCAGATAGATTCTCTTCTCCAGTCACTGGGATGAGAGCTTGGCAAATTTCAGCAACATGGTCAGCATGTAGCAGATACCCAATACTTCATCTCTTTCCTTTTAAGAGAATGGAATGGATCCTTTCTGGCCCACATAGAATTCAGTCACTGCTTCTTAGGAGCCCAAAATTGTGCTATAAACGCATGTGATAGAAAACTTAGTAGATATATCCTAAATGAAATACAGGCCATCAAGTTCCTCTATTTTAAATTGCAAATGAACTTTATGGCCACCTTGTATAGGAGATGAGGTACCTGTGATGTTTTGGTGGGAATGGGACAGGATATTCTAAATGATTTTTTCCAGAGCCTACTTCTCTGAGTTATTTTTTCCATTCTAAACACTTAATGATTTCCATGGGTTTGCAATTCATCCATATAACGATTTTGGGGCTTAAGCTAATGGCACAAAAAAGATTTCAGCCTGGGAGGCAAGTGATGTTTTGGGGGTGTTTTTATAATGTTTAAAATATAAATCCCTTTGGTTGCTCCAAGTTAGAAATGATTAAAAAAAAAAAAAAAGGAACAGGAAAGAAGTTAATGGTCTGAAACCTAGGGTGGTTGTTATGTGCTTATATTCAGAATCAGAACAGTGTGCTGGCTTGGGCAATTGGGAATATTAATATTCTGAGCTGTGGCATGGAAATTTTAAAAAGAGGTTTAAAGAGGAATCTCATATGACAGATTTTTAATGAGAAAGAAGCTGCTGCCCATGTGAAAAAACTGCTTGTCTGTTTTGGGTGACATAGTCTTCATGCAATGGCCACTCAAGGGTCTTTCCAGCTCTGCTGGTATTAGGGCTAGTGGCTGCCACTGCTGACCTGTTAATGTCAATACCTGCTGGCCACTGCACTGAGACGGTGCCTGATCTCACTCTGTCCTCAATAAGGCTCAGTGAATTAGAGACACTTATTTTCACCATTTAGAGATGGGATAGCTGAGTATCTAGAGAGAGAAAAGGACTTGCCCAAGGTTACCCAGCTAGTGAGTAACAAAGCTGGAACTTGAACTCAGGCCTCTTTTTGCATTCCAGTCATTATGTACCAGGACATCACTAGCAAAGCTCTGGGGAACTGTAACCTTGACGGCAATGGTTCTGAAACCTGGATATCATAAGAGTCTTCTAGAAGTATTTGGCTTCAGAGAGAAAACCAGTAGATGGAGAAGCCCATGAGTAGGCTTAGATCTTTCTACTTATTATTTTTGGACCAGGAGGACCTTATATGGTCTTATATGGGAGAAGAGTTCCTGTGGCCTTGGTTTGGCTCTTTACCTTTGGGACTGATTGAGTCCGTGTTAAGCTTGTAAGAAAAACTTGGTTTGAGTGACCAGACCAGTTTGGGCCCCATTGTGAGTGAGTGAGTGCTGCAGATACAGGTGAAAGGCCCCAGCCAGCTTTGAACACCATGAGTGGACCCTTTTGAGTTTCAGAGTCACCACTCCTTCTTGGAATTTTGTGAACGTCAGAGGGGAAGAAATTCTGCTGGATTTCTGTGTGTGGGGGCCCCTCTTCCATACTGTGATTTGCTGCCTCTCCATCTCTTAACAGCCTTTTTTAAAAATTTCTTTTGTTCATGTGTGCATCCCCTTATTGCTTACTTGTTTTCTGTGTTTTGATGAAGAGTAAGTTAAAAGAGTCCTGTGTACTACCCACCAAGAACTGGGGATGCCAAGGCTAATTTCTCTTGACCCCACACTTGGGACTGCACAGTCCAGAGAGGGGGGCAGACATGTCCACATGCAACTGGTGTGGTGTGACGGCAGGAGTACTGGCCACCGTCACTGTGCAAAGTGCAGAAAGAAAACTTACGAAGTGGAGGAGCCTGACTGGCACCAGGGCTGGGAATACAGATGCCAGCCAGAGAATACTTGGGAAAAGAGGCACTGTCCGGGCCAGGTACGCAGAGTATGCGTTACCCTGGGAAGGAAGGAAGATGGATGCATTATTTTAGCAGCTTTATGGAACAGTTTTAGGGATGGAAATTATTTCTATTTTTATTTTTTGTTTGTTTTGTGAATTTGGTGAAAGATGCTTGAAACTACCTACAATACTTAGGAAAGTACCCAACACAAAGGAAAGACGTCAACCCATGGTCCTTTTTGTGTTGTCATTATTTAGTAATCATAATAATATTTATTAGATTTTGGCCCTGGGGAACAGACAAATAAAAGCTTTCCTTGGCTTGTTACACCAGAACCTGGAGCAGCTAGTCTGAATGCGAGATGGGCAAAGACATATGTGGGCGCCGTTTAATTCAAGTCTTGTGGTGCTTGAGCTTCAAAGCATGTTTAAAATTCTTTCCGTGTTCAGCATTCTTCTCAATTGTTAAATTGTTAAAGCAGCCTATAGTGAACTTATCTATGTACTGAATTTGTAAATGTGAACAAGAAAAAATAATTTCTTTTCTCTGTTTTGTTTAACGGACAACACAGTTGAATAATCTTTTTGGAGCTATTTTAGCTTCTTTTGTTGTTTTAACCATACAAACCTTGCTTTATTTAAATATTAAATATTGTCCAGTGAGTGTTGTGGGAATTAACTGACCTGGTCTACCCATTCGCTGGATCCCTTTCTTGTGTTTACCCCAGAAGTCGGTTTCCACCGTGGCAGCCACACAGCAAGGTGAGGAAAGTGCGCGTCCCTCCACCATGGCTTTGTCAACCATCCACAGGAGACTCAGTCAGCTGCCCACAGCATTGGCTTTCTACTGCATAACAATTGACCAGAAATCAGGTGGCCTAAAACAACACCCATTTATTATCTCCCAGTTTTATAGGGCAGAAGTTTGGGCGGACTCTGCTGAATTCTATACTCATTGTATCACAAGGCTGAATCAAGGTGCCATCGAGGGGAGCTCCCATGTGCAGTTCCTGGGGGGAACCATGCCTCGTCAAGTTGTTCCTTGCAGCTGCGGGACTGAGGCTTCTCTTTCCTCCGTGTTTCTCGGTCAAGGGTGTTTCTCAGCTCCTTCAGGCTGCCCCATCCCTCTGCATATTCTCCATCCATCTGCAAAGCCCGCAGGAGTGCATACAGTCCCTCTCAGGCTTCAGATCTCTGATTTTCCCTTTTGCCCGTCAGTTGGAGAAAGTTCCTTGTTTTTAAGAGATTAGTTATATGCATTGTTTTTATGTAAAGTCAAAAACAGTGAGCTACCGAGAGACACTGGAGAGAGGCAGGAGGGCTGCATCTCATTAGCATTTTTAGAAGTAATTATTTCTAAGTGACAGCTGGCGGTAACAGAGTGATAGTGACCTGGAACTGAGGGATGAGGATTCAAGTCCTGAATCTGGGACCATGTGTCTGGAGAGTGGTGGGCATGTTTTCTGGGCCTTGATTTCACCACCTATATGATGACACAGCTGGGCTCTCCAGGTCATCTTGTTTTTCTTCTTTTTCTTTTCCCCTGTTCATGTGCTTTCATTCTGCTGTCTCCTGGCAGACCTTTCTAATCAGCCCTCCTCTCTTCCCCACTGAGCCTGGATACGGTCCTAGAATCCTTTTGACGTGGCCTTGCAGGAGGTCACCACTAATCCACTGGACTTGGCACTGGAGATGAAACCTGTGTGTCATCCCGGCACTTGGAGGCCCCCTTTCATCCTGAAATGCTACAATTCTTTGAAATGAGAAATTATCACCTCCTTTGGCCAAATTGCAGACAGCCAGAGAAGAGCAGTCAGCCTTGCTTGTCACACAGACATCTGGGGAGCAGGTTCACTTTTCAAGCCACAAATTGAAGTGTGCGGGAAAAGTCACTTTCTTTTCCTCTAATTGAACTTAATCTCTACTTTGAGTGCCTGTTCTGCCAAGTTGTTGAGGTGAAATCTTCGCCAATGCATGGTGCTCTTTCTGTCTCTCCTTAGGTTGTGTCCAAGTTCCAAGGATCCATGTGGAGCCAAAGCACCATGCTGGAGGGGCCTCTGGTGCGCTGCTGTCACCTGCTTGTGATGGCAGCTGTGGAGACATCCTCACTCACAGTTGTCTTTGCTTTTATTCAGGAGAAAGTAGGTGGCGCTAGGTAGCACATTTGCTCCAAAAGCTCGGTAGCAGATATACATGAACAAATTAGTTTCTCGTTTAGGCAAGTCCTCCCTGGGCTGGGGGCTCCTCCAGGGTGTCTTTCATCCACATAGAGATGAGGGAGCCAGCTGTGTCCATCTCGATTCTGTGTGAAGCTTCTAGTCTCCAGGCAGGGAAGCAGGAACTGGAAGGCTGGTTAGCGGCTCGTGAGTGCGTGGGTCAGGATGGAACACACGGCTCCCCGTGTCCATGGAGCAGAGCTGAGCACTGAGGCTGCCTGTCCACACGGCAGCTGGGAATCGTGTGTGTGGGGAGCAACACTTGGATGTTAGGGGAGCATTACTGCCACGGTTTTTGATTCTTGTGGTGTCGATTTTATGTTTGCTTCACCTGCTTGCCAGACTTGAGCAGGTTTGCCAGCTCCGTGTGCTTCACTCAAGCAGCTTCCAGCCAGTGAGGGAAGCTTTCTGTTCTTCCTGTACCTCCCTGGGCTTGGGGATGCTGTGGAGCTGGCTACGGCACTTTAACCCGCTGCACCGCACACACGTGTCTGTCGTGTGTAGCGTGCAGATTGTGGGAGGACTGTGGGACACTGTCCTGCACTGCTTTGGGAAGAGAAGGTGCAGGGAGCCCTGTCTACAGGTTTGTTAGACCTATCATTCCCTTTCCCCTCCTCTCCTGGACTCGGCCAGGGAACGGTGGTGAGGACTCGGGGCTCCTTCCCACAGACCCTTGTCCAGAACACACTGGGTGTGTCTCCCTGACTTCCTCTGAAAAGCCCCTGGCATTCCTGGCCTGGGTAGACCGGCTCTCCCCACAGGGGCCCTGGCGAGGACACTGTTTCCTTATGTGTGCAGGATGAGTGGGACTGATGGCTCCCACCACCTCTGACCCCATTCCTCTCAGGCTTTGTTTATCTCCAGAGCCCTGGGGTTGAGACAGTTAAAGGCCCTGCCATGGACCCCTTATTCCAGATCCTATTTTGGGCTGTGAGGACCTCAAGCCCCTGGGTCTGGTGAAGAGATTAAGCATCATTTGGCTCCATCAGTCTAGTCAGCTCTTACCCTGTTTTGCTCATGGTAAACATGTCCCTGGGTAAGGGAAAGCACATTTGTGTGGTTCCACATGCCCCACACAAGGATGCCATCTGCTGAGGAAGCTTGTGGAATTTGTGAAGGTCTCGGGTTTGTTCTTCCCTCTTGCCCAGCTGTGATTATTGGCTGGAAAGGAGAGTTTGGGTTTGTCTTATTACTCTTGGCTTCTGGGTCCTTCTTCCTTTCTCGGCTGTCCAGAAACTGGAAAAGAGATGTGTCATCCCTGTCCCTCAGTCTGTCTGTCCGTCTCTCACACATCTGTCTCCAACTTCTGATCTCATCGTAGTTCCCTGTTTTGGTTTCCACTGATTTCTTTAACCCACACATCATTCAGATGAACGAAAGCATTTCTGTTCCTTCTGTGTTCCTCGGTGCGGTGTGTACGGTTTTCAGGTGGTCCTAGTCAGCCAGCTTTCCCGGGGACAACTTTCCCCCTTTAGTCTCACCTTAGGTACCATCTGAGGCACAGGCAGCTTCTTTCAGCAACGTTCCCACAACATGGACAGCAGCAGCAGGATGCTGGGGCCAGATACAGTCGGGGCTCGGGTGACAGCCTGGCCACAGGGTCTCCATTCAGAGACTGTTCTCAGAATGTGGGGGATTCTACCCCTTTCTTATACCTGTATTCAGTCCAGGTCAGTTACAGGAGTTTCTTTCATTCACAAAGTTTCAGCTACTTTTGTAAAGGTAAGCAGGTTGCTGAGGTGGCCTTGTTTCTGGGGGGAAACAGCATTTTTGGTCCTGTTGCCATGGAGACCAGATAATCCTCAGACCAGGGTTGGAAATCGGCAGGCCAGGTGCATCATACTGCTAAGTGGCACATAGTGTGGGTCTTGTGAGATGTGTGAGTGGACCTTATCCTGATGGTTAATCGTACAGCCACAGTATGCCTCTTACAGTATACTGTACTAGTTCCCTGGAGGGGACCCATGACTCAAGGATAAAATCTAATCATTCTTTAAAAATCACCCTGTATAAGACAGTACCTATAAATGTCAAAAACTGGAAAACATACAAATATATATTTCGTATTTATATAATTATTTCTACTATATAAAAATATGTAAGAAATTCAGAAATGTATAAGGTAGAAAGAAAAACTCATAGCGTTATCTCCTGGCTGTAATAATTTTCATTCATTTTCTTATGGATTCTTTTTCTTCTTCGTCTTTTGTTTTTTTTTTGACAACTCTCTGATGAGAGATCTTTTTGTGTGACACCCATTTAAAGTCCATTTTGAGTCTCCTTAGACACCTTCCTGTACAATTATTCCCAGCCAAAAGGGATGCATTTTCCTCAGTGCCCCTGGGATGTGGGTATTTCTACCCACTACTATGTGTTCTGGGTCATTGTACTTGTATTAGTTATCTATTGTTGTATCACAAATTACCCTAAAATACAGTGGCTTAAGACATCAAACGTTTATTATTGCATAGTTTCTGTGGGGCAGGAATGTGAGTAGAGCTTCACTGGGCCCTCTGCCCAGGTTCTCCTACAGGCCACAGTCGGGAAAGTCAGCAGGGTGCAGTCTCTTCTGAAGGCTCGGCTAGGGCCGTCTCTGAGTGGTTGTTGGTCTGACAGCCTCAGCTCCTTCTGGTGCCCTCAGACCTTTGCCATGTGGACTTCTCCATAGAGCAGCTCACCGCATGGTGGGTGCTCCTGGCAGCATAAGCAAGTGAGGGAATAAGAGGGAAGCAGAGTCTTGCTGTAATCTAATCTTGGGAGTGACATTGCTTCCCTTTTGTTGTATTCTATTTCTTACAAAGAAGTCATCAGGTCTAATCCATGCTCATGGGAAGGGGATTGTTTGCACAGAGACTTAAATACGACGGGGCAGGGACCTGTGGGAGGCCATTCTAGAAGTTGCCTACCACAGACAAGCTGATTTAGAGACCTGCACCAGACTGGGTGGCTTCTTGGGCAGAGGCCTACTTGGTTCGTCTTTACACATCTGTCCTCTGAAGTTCAGTCAGATGGTATGTCTTGTGCCTGGCAGATACTTAGAAACATTAGCTGCCCTCTTTGGGTTTTCATTGTGAGTGCCCCTGTCTTTCCAACTGTGTTTCCACACCTTTGCTGGGTGAGTCTTTGTGGTACTTCAGGTCTCAGGGGATGTACCCTTCCCGAGGCTGGGGTTCTTAATAGTGTAACATAGATTCCTTCTTAGTAAAAAAAAATGTTTTCAAGTTCACAAAATGCATAGAATTATAAGGAAACCCAATTATAATGAAGTACAAAAATCAAAATATTAAAAACTACAAATGTTTTATACAGTAATAAATACCTTCTTTATAAATACCTTAAACAGCAAAATCCCCAGCAGACTTAATTTCAAGACAGTGTTGATAATGAATGCTATTTTGAGATACTAGCAATGACTAAAATGTGGTAGGAGAATATCTGATTTCTACAGGGGACAAAGTTGTAGGTTCTTCTAGTACTACTTTTATTTTTTCACCTTTAAAATTTAAGAGAAGAGAAGATTGCATTCTTAGACATCCTGAAACCCTGGTTAAGAACCCCCACAGGGATGGATGGGCTGCCCACATGCCACTCAGCCCTCTGCCCTTCTGGAACGTTTTCCCTCTTGATCCTGTGTTGAGGAATGAACAGCCAGCAGGTTTCACATTGGAAAGGCCAAGCTGATCTGAGGGAAAAGGAAGAGCAGTTTGATAAGACAGTGAAGAAAGATAGAGCCATAGAGTCCCCGATGGTTGTATAGGGAAAGGAGAGGTTGTGGGGGGGGAGGGTGCTGAGCTGTGTGGCTGGGGTGGGAGAGAGTGGGAGAGATGGGGAAAGAGGGAGTTGAAGTTTCCTCTGTGTATTTCTCTCAGATTAAGATGAAGATTCAAATTGTTTATGTTCTGGCCACCCAGCTTTTCTGTCTTTCCCCTTGTCTCTGGGCTAAAGCTGGCCCCTGAGTCCACTTTCCTTGATTAGATTTTCTGCCCATGGCTGTATGCTGAGTCGGTTTGTGTAGACAGGGCTGAAAAGCTACACCGTACTGCAGGCAGGCCCCATGTAGCCTGCGCCCGTTGTATAGCTCTGGTTTTCAAATTTGAAGCCTGGGCTCAGTGCCTGTGGCTCAAGGGGCTATGGAGCCATCCACAGCCACATACACCTGAGCTGGCAGTTTTGAATCCAGGCCGGGCCCGCCAAACAACAATGACGGCTGCAACCAAAAAATAGCTGGGTGCTGTGGCAGGCGCCTGTAGTTCTAGCTACTTGGGAGGCAGAGGCAGGAGAATTGCTTGAGCCCAGGAGTTGGAGGTTGCTGTGAGCTGTGATGTCACGGCACTCTACCCAGGGCGACAGCTTGAGGCTCTTTCAAAAAACCCCCAAAACCAAAAAAAAACAAATTTGAAGCCTGATTCTTTTTTTAGGTGTTGTATTACCCACCAGGGCTTTTGTCCGTGGCATAGAGGTGGCCCAGAAAGACAAAGACCCAGGGTGCCATCCTAGCTACAGAGCTGACAAGAATCACATTAGCATTCTTTAATGTACACGGATCCTGTGAAGATATCTAATTCACTGCTGAAAATGGACTTGTTTCCCCATTCCCCAAAGCTTTGCCCCTCCTTTGTGAGGCTCCAGTGGTGAAGAGATTGGCTATGTCACTTTGATGACTCATTTACTTCCCGGTTACACGACTGGAATGCACAAGTCCAAGCAAGGGTGAGGTGCAGATTCTGAGTAACGAATTGAAGGAATTGGAACATTGCGAGAAATTTCAGTGACACCTCTCAGCCCCCACGGCTACTTGTGGGCCAGTGGCTGTGACCTTCACTGAGTGAAGACCAAACAGGATGGCCCAACTATTATGCATGCCTAAGTAGACCTGAGTAATTTCCCCAGGGAGAGAGGATTTATTAAATATTGGAATCCTGACAAGCTCTGTCTCTCACTCTCTCTGGTATTGTGTCCTGCCCAGAGATGACCTTGGTATGCTGAGTCTGCACTTGCACTTTGCTTGTGCTTTGCAAGTGGGGCTCTCACATAGAAGCCTTGTCTGCAGGTGGCACAAGGAGGTTGTAGACAGAGAACTTTCTGTCCCACTGTCTTTACCACTGGAGAATGCCATGTAGTGCCAGCAGCCCCGTATCAAACGCACGAGTGTCTGAGCAGAACTCGGGTTAGCCCTCATAATTGAAACTTTCCTGTGCCCTAGCATCTGTGCATGGAGCTGTCTCCATCGTCACAGGGGGATGGAGGGCCCTGGTTTGGGGGCTCATGCTTTGAGTATCTGGTGTGGCCCGTAGTCTGTGATCAGGGTATGGCCTGAGGTGTTGGTTTTGTTCAGGATGGAAAGGTTCCCTAAACTGCATTTTATACACTGAGTTTTGGGGAGTAGAGGCCAGCCAAATCTAACTCCAGCTGTAGATAATTTTGAATGATTTCTTTCATGTAACAACCAGGTCTAAGGGAAATAGTAAACAGGTCTTGTTTATTCCTCTAACAGTGATTTTTCAACCAGTGTGCCATAGCACACTGGTGTGCTGTGAAAGGATCTTAGGTATGCCTCAAATTTGAAAGATCATTAATCAAATTATTTTTGGAAGAAGTTTAAAGCACAATAATCTTTTGTTTTTACTCTTCTTTTTGATCAACATAATGTAAGTGTGCTGTGCAAGTTTAACTATAGTTTGAAGTGTGCTGTCAGATAAACAAGGTTGAAAACCACTGCATAACACATGCGTGTTGAGCACCTGTGCATCGGGCCCAGGCTCATTGCTAGAGCAATGGGCAGACATATAAAAGCGCCTGTGTGCATTAAAGTTCTAATCTCTTGTCTGGGGAGACAGAAGCAAACAGATGATTAAACGTGTGAGGTTAGGGGGACAGTCAGTGCAGGCTGCAGAGAGGAGGAGGCGTGGAAGCCTGGACTCAAGCACCCTCCCTGGTCGGGCCTGAGCCTGCCCACCCCTCACAGTTTCCCCTTGGAGTTCAGAGATAACAAGCCTCCCAGATGCTGCGCCCACTTGTACCCTCGCTCTCTTGCTTTTCAGCCTTCCCATTGCCTTTCCCTTTGTATCATCCACCCCTTTCACCCTCGCCTTTCTTAGCCAACTGTTTCTCATTCTTTGGATCTCAGCTGAGGCACCCCTTCTAACCTCAAGTCTGGGATGAGGACCACCCTAGAAATCGCCTCCACCTGCCACCCTCCCCTTGTCGTGTGTGGAGCACACTGCTTCCTTTATGGGGCTGTGAATTGCAAGGACCAAGGATTGGGCTGTCTTGTTCATCCCTCTGTCTCCAGCATCCACCCTAGAGGCTGATGCAGCCCATCAGTGTTTATTGAGTGGATACATGTAGGAATGGGAGCCAGATGAGGCCTTGGCTTCTGAACAAGCTGGAGTGGAGAGAAGGAGGGTAGCACATGGAGACTGCGGGGAGTCTGACAGTGTCTGCAGACAGTTTGCCAGTCTTCATTAGGCATAAAGCAACGTATACTAAAACAATGCCTGGAGAAGTGTCCCCTCACCCCTGGCTTAGTCTTAAGGCATGATTTATGAAATGAGAAAATATCACTATATTTTTATGTAGATTCTCACGGATTTTTTGACTCAGTCTTTTCCATTGTGCATCTAGGTAGCCTAAAAACACAGGGCTACCTATGTTTAGAGGATTGGGGGATGTGTGTGAGAGACCTGGTAACCCACCCCTGGTAAGCCCAGGGTAGACAGCGAGGGGAGGACAGGCCCCACTTGAAGGAGGGAAGGCGTACCCCAGAGCACATTCAAACCACTCAAACATGACAGCTCTGTAATGAGGTGATTCTTCATTCCTTAAACTGCTGAGTGAGAACTGTGGGAACAGATGTGTGCCCACGGTGGTCACATGGGAGCCCCTCAGAGAGCCCATGGAAGGTCCAGTTGGTGCCATTATGTTTTATTGACGTCTTACCTCCTCTGCAGATTCTTGCTGGGAATAAATAAATTATATTTTGCTGTGTAGAATTAAAGCCACATACAAGGGGCTGAAAGGCTTGTATTAGTGCAGCAAATTAGGAGGGAAGCTGGATTTGAATCAATAGCATTTCTGGGCAGTTAAGAATGAATGTTCAATCCCAGTAGCTTTTATGTGGCCTTTTGACAGGCTTTTTCTACCATGTTGTCCTGGTAAGAGTTAGGTCTGCTCAACAAATAGCATGGAGCAAAAGCTTCCTTTCATGTGTTAAAGTAAACCAATCATTACTCTCTCTCTCTCACCATTTATAATATATCTTTTTAAATTTCAGATGTATTATGGGGGTACATATAATTTGGTTATATAGTTTGCTTTTGTAATGTTAAAGTCTGAGTTGTAACTGTGTCCTTCACCCAGCGATTGTGCAGTGTACCTGTTGAGTGGGAATCCCTTACCACCCTACCCCAGAGTTGAACTTCATTGAATTATTCTCACTTGTGAGCACTAAGGTGCTGATCCAATTTAGTACAGAGCACATGTGATATTTGTTTTCCCATTCTTGTGATACTCAGGAGAATGGTCTCCCATTCCATCCAGGTTGTTAAAAAAGATACAAGATCTCCATCTTTCTTATGACTAGTATTCCATGGTATACATATATGACAGTTTATTAATCCATTTATGTATTGAAGAGCACTCAGGTTGTTTCCACACCTTGTAGTTGTGAATTGTGAATTGTGTTGTTATAAACATTCGAGTGCAGAAGTCTTTATGATAAAATGTGTTTTTTTCCTTTGTGTAAATACCCAGTAGTGGGATTGCAGGATCAAATGATAGGGCTACTTTTCGATCTTTAAGGAATCTCCAGACTGCTTTACATAGGGATCGTACTAGCTTGTAGTCCTACCAACTGTGTGTAAGTGTCACTTTCTCTCTGTATCCATGCCACCATCTATTACTTTGGGACCTTATGATGTGGGCCATTCTCATTGGGGTTTGGTGAGGTTTGCATTTCTCTGATGATTAGAGATGATGAGCACTTTTTCTTTTTTTTTTTTTTGAATGAGCACTTTTTCATGTTGGCTATTAGGCTATCACCATAAGAAAAATTTCTGTTCAAGTCTGTTGCTGGTTTTTTTTTTTTTTTTTAAATCATAGCTGCATACATTAGTGCAATCATGGGGTACAATGTGCTGGCTTCATATACAATCTGAAATATTTTCATCCAACTATTCAACATACCTTCATGGAATTTTCCTGGTTATTATATCAAAACATCTGTATTCTACATTTAGTAAGTTTCACCTGTACCATAAGTGTGATCCCATCATTTACCCTCTCTCCACCCACCCTCCGCCTGCCCCTCCCCTCCCTTGCTCCTTTCCCCATATTCTTGTGCTGTAATTGGGATATTGCCTTCATATGAAAGCTATAAATTAGCTTCATAGTAGGGCTGAGTACATTGGATAATTTTCTTCCATTCTTGAGATACTTTGCTAAGAAGAATATGTTCCAGCTCCATCCATGTAAACATGAAAGAGGTAAAGTCTCCATCTTTCTTTAAGGCCGTGTAATATTCCATGGTATACATGTACCACAATTTATTAATCCATTTGTGGGTCTAAGGGCACTTGGGCTTC
>CAUYRH010119155.1:0-10878 GCA_963574655.1 Perodicticus potto
GCCGGTGCCTGTAGTCCCAGCTACTTGGGAGGCGGAGGAAGGAGACTCGCTTGAGCCCAGGAATTGGAGGTTGCTGTGAGCTGTGATGCCACAGCACTCTATCCAGGGTGACAGCTTGAGGCTCTGTCTCAAAAAAAAAAAAAAAACGTGAGCCTGGGGTCTGTACACGGTGAAATAGTCACACAATGTACTCACCCTCCCCAGGCCTATTTGAAACAAGTCCCTCTTTGTCCTTGAACCGTGATGGGAGGGATACAGGAAATAGTTTTAGACATTGAATGAAGGTTATTGTGGGGCTTAGAGATTCATTCATTCATTCAACAAGATTAGAGCACTTTCTTTTCAGGCAGTGAGGCTTTGACACCCCCACTTGGAGTGGGGCAGAAAGACAGACAGTGAACAAGGAAACGTACAGACAGGTGCTGCGTCAAGTGACCCTAAGAGCTTCCAAGAGGAGTGAAACAAGGTAGTGAGCAGTGTAGGGAGGGGAGCGTTCCTGAGAGCTGGGGAGGCCTTCAGGGAGGGGGGAAATGTGCTACGTGAGGAGGGGAGGTGCAGGCAGAGGGAAAAGGGGAGCACCAGCCGGAGAGCCTGCAGGATTTGGGGCAGCCCATTTGTGTCTGCAGCCAGTGAGGCAGAGGGTGAGTGGGAAGGCAGGACAGAGAGGGAGCCAGGGTGCCCGACACTATAAGGATTTAGAAGTTGACTCTGAGTATAATGGGTTTTGAGCAGAGGCCTAACATGATCTGATTTGCATTTTAGAGGCTCATTCTGGCTCCTGCCTGGGTGAGGCGGCAGGAAGCCAGGTCGGAGGCTGCTGCGAGGCTGATTTGGTACCATGTGATGGTGACCTATAGTGATGGGGAGTGACGGGCCAGATTCCAGGTGGAGTTTGATGGTGGAGCCAGCAGGATGTGCTGATGCGGGCAGGGTGAGAGTCACGGAGGTCAGAGACAGAGCAGGGACAGATGACCCCAGGGTTGGGGCCTGGGCCCCTGGAGAGTCAGAGTGGGAGATGCAGGCGTAAGAAGGGACAGGGGGGTTTACCTGTGAATCCAAACATCTTCCCGTATTTAAAAAAATGAGGTTACTAACCATCTTCATCCTCCTCTGCTGTGATGAGGAAAAGGATGTACATGAAGGCCCTGGGTAAAGGTGGATCTTTGCTGCCTTGCCACTTTTGTTGGGAATCCATGCCACGTTCTTTCAGGGTTTCTTACCCTTTCTCAGAACCTTCATTTCTCCCCAGGGGACAAGGCAGAATAAGCAGGGCAATGTTGTCCTCACCCAGATGTCTGGACCCACCCCTCACCTAGGAACGAGAGGCCCATGCAAGAGCTGTGGGCTTGGGTCCTCCCAAAGTTCCCCAGGTCTGCTGGGACTTCTGGTCAGGATCTGGGTCTGCAGAGGGAACAGGTGCAGATGAGACACATACGGAAGACAGAGTCCACGAAAAGGATCTCTGAGGGTGGGGACAATAGACCTGGGTTTAAAGAAATAGTATTAGACTTATTATGAGCTTAAGAAGATTCCAAGCTGCACCCCCGTATTAGAAGAAAATTTGAAGGAAGAGGAAGAAATTGAATATTTTTATTGTTATTAAAAATGATGGTAAAGTGATTTTATTTGGGAAAGAATATTATTATTGTACACGCAGTAGATCAAGTACAAAATCTCAATTTCCAGATATTTGGTAATAATTGCCTAACTATGTGTCCTTAAAAATCGTGCGTGTGTATAATATATACATATATATATCGCCGAATATAGAAAATGGCACAAATAACTCAACTCTAATCAATCATATGGGCTATGGTTTTTTAATTTTTATTTTAAAAATTTTCAAAGTAAAAATTTACCAACCACCAGTACAGAGAGGCCATGACACCTACTAGCCTTTGCAGTGTGGTTTTGAATTACCCAACTCCACCACTGGGGGGTAGCATCTTTCATTATTTCTCTCTCTGACTCTTGTTTCCACCTGGAATATGGGCACATTGGATACACAGTAATTTTGGGTGTAGGAGGAAAGAAGAGGGGGATGGGCCTGATATGGCACTAAATTTACTGGGTCATCATTCATTTGAAAGAGGAAGAAATTGATGCTCAGAGAGGTTAAGTGACTTGCAGAAGGCCACACAGCTGAAACTGCACAGAGTTAGCGCTGAGACTCAATTTTAACTGCAGGCACACATGTGCTAACTAGAAAGCTAAATACTCTCTGCATCCAGTGAAATTATTTCAAGATACCATCAAAAGAGTCCTAAGGGATCAGCTACTTACTTACATGATTCTTAAAAGGTTTTTGAAAACTACAAAATACTATACAGATATAAACTATTTTATTGGTAACAAAATAACCTGGCTGTTTCATTACTGCCCTACGACCATTACAGACTCCTTTAGAATAAAGAACTACGCCTTTCCCTCTTCTTAAGGACCCTCTACTGGTGCCCAGCACCCAGTGGGTGCTCACCAAGTTGTTCATCTGAATGTGCCCCCCTTGTGAAATCAGGGGAGCCAGAATTAATTTGGTAGTGCTGCATTATTAATGCTGCTCAGATTGATATCAGTGTCAAGTGCCAGAGCAGTGTGCCAGCTGCCTGTCCTCTTGAATAGGAAAGGAAAGTGAGATGAAACAGTTTCAAGTTTCCCCATCGAGGCCCTGCCTCACTCTGATGCACTGACTTCTGTTCAGACTCTGCAGTGGAGGATCCTGCAAATTCCAGGCCCAGCTTCTCCCCAGCACCCCCCAAGCCAATAGCTGACATGATGGGGTGCTTAACAGAGGCCAGACACTGGACGAGGGGCGTTATATTACATTCCTGGGCCTATTTAGTCTTCCCCATCACCTGTGGAGGCAGGAACTACAAAGAACGATCCTTATTTTACAGCTGAAGTTCAGAGAGGTTAAGCGACATGCCTGTGTTAAACAGTTGCAAAGCATAGATGTGTGTTTCAAAGCCGGAATTGTTAGCCAGCGCCTCTTCTGACCTCCAAACACCAAAGATGAATCAGTCTCTGACAAGTTCACCAGACTCTGGATATTCGACAAGAAGCCCCAAATCTAAAGAAATATATAACCCAGAAACAAAGCCCTCAGAAGGAAGAATTAATACCACAATCTCCATCTTTCCCTCTCCCCCTCTCTCCCTATGATATTTCGTCTATATTTGATGGAATTCATTTCGGGTATTCTGTTTGTGTGCCAGGACATTAAAATGGAGAGGCAAGGGATCACTCTTACCTCAACAAATAACTAATTATAAAAAGCAAGAGAAGTCATTTGAGTTATTGAACTTCAAAAGTATCTCAGGACGCATTTACCAGTGAGTTAGTCCTCGGCACTCTTGGGAAACAATGCCCAGGTAATTATTTTAAATGAGCATTAATTATGTCATTATTAGAAATGGGGAGAAAATGCAATTTCCTTCTGTCACTTCTTGATATCTTAACTAGAGGAATATTTGCCATGCTATTATAATAAGTCACTGTTCGCATAATGGTGCCCAGGCAATAATACAGAGACATGTACATTTTCATATGAATATATCATGCCTAACTAATGAGATTGCTCATTTCATAACTTCAGTTCCATTTTTATTATTTCATAAAACTGGAAGTCCTTATCCATTTTATGAAAAACACCAAACCTTTGTGAAATTCATTAAATAAGCATAAAAAATTCATTAAACAAGTGAATTGCATTCAGGGCTGCTTTGATGCAAATGCCCTTTAAGCAATGTAAAACTCCGTATTGATTTAACCTTTCATGTTCTGATATTTCCATGTGGATATAAAAAAAAAATTCTTTATTCAGGGAATGAAATTAAGTGCTGATCCCTTGATCTCCAGCTGGGCAAGATAGATTGGTCAATTTAAGTAGCTGCAGCTGATCAGCAAACAACAGAATTTAAAAGTATTAAGGCATGTCGATATTTTAAGTATTGTCACCTGCACATCAAGGAAAGGGAAAAAAATTATTATTCCAGCTCAATTAAGTTTGTGTTTGCCATCAAGCTGACCTTGAAAGGGCTAGCCCGTCGGGCCGCGGCTTCATGCCCTTGGAAGTTGACAAGGGCAACAGTGGCAAGATGTAAAACACCAACAATAGCCTGAATATTTTGAATTGTGTGGCCAGAGCAGCCGCAAAATAATTAGCCTGGAGACATGGTCCCCTTGGGCTGTGTCCCCTCATTAGTGGGGCACAGTCAGAGAAGCAAGCGTTAGCTCAGAGGAGAAGAAAGGGGCTTGCCCTTCACCCAAGAAATGCTTCTGGGAACCCTCATTAGGCAAAGAGCGTGAGGCAGAATTTCAGAGGATTCCAGAGCTAGATGGGTTCTTGGAGGTCAGCTAGCCACTCATTCATTCATTGGTTCATCCATTCATTCATTCAACTGACAGGTGCGAGATGCCCACTCTCTGCTGACTAGCGTGCTTGCCCAGTTCTCATGGAGCTCACAGACTATAAGGCCAGTTTTGCAGTGAAATAGTCTCTCAAAAGAAGAAAGAGAGAAAGAATCGGATCCGTAGTGTTATATGCTTAAATAAAATCTCAGTCATTGTGTTGTGTGGCCTTAAGTGAGCGACTAGGTCCCTCTGGGTGTCAGCTTCCTCTACTTGATGAGGCTGTTGGACCAACTCAGTGAAATGTTGCATGTGGAAACCTCCACGGGGCTGAGGGCGGGCAGGAGGTGCCTGATAAGGGGCGATCATCACCATCACCGCCACTATCACTCCAATCTGACCTCATTTTACAGACAAAGAAACTGATACATGGAGAATTGAGGTCACACAAAGACTGAGTAGCGAACTGGGATGCAGAGGACCTTTTCTTGCTGGCCGCCACAGCCTCCCCAGCTGTGAGCTTTGGATTTCTGTGGGCTCCTGATGAGAACTGGCTTCTGTGACCATAAAATCCATTCATCTGCTAAGGCTTCAAGTGAGGCATTATCAAGGACCCAGGAGACCACCAGGACCAGCTTCTGTGTCTCTTGATTTCTCTGCTTTTTATTGCTTGGTAACGACTCCACCCTCAGCAAGCTTTTCCTCTGCTGGTGCCAAGGCAGTTTCAGTAGCTAGAGAGCTTTCTGTTTCTTTGTTCATCGCCTAAAGGATATTTCCAGACAAAGACCTGGCAACCAATAGGATCAGGGCAAATGAAGTCACACAGCTACTCCTGAACCAAGAAGCAAGGCTGGTAGATGGAATGTGCTGAATGGTCCAGGCTGGTAGATGGACTGTGGGGATTGGCCCAGCCTGGGAGATGGAATGTGCTGACTGGTCCAGGCTGGTAAGATGGACTGTAGGGATTGGCCCAGGCTGGGAGATTGAATGTGCTGATTGGTCCAGGCTGTTATCACTCAAATTCCACCTTGCACAATCAACCTGCTCAGGATCACAAAAATCAGAGGCTACCGGGGAAGTGGGAAATGGTGGGAATGAGTACTTAAGATGTAACCACAGATATCCTCACACAAATTTAAAAGCCACATAACACTAGGGCATGAAAAAGTCCACCATATCTAACCAGTATTCATAAAAGCAACGACATGAGAAAGAGCTGAGTGTGGACTCTTATCAACACACACCCCCGTGACCCCCAAGAGGGTGAAGAACACGCTTATCCTATTGACCGGCATCTCTCCGGGCCTGGTGCTGGGCACGTGGGGCCATTAAGTCGTGGTTATCACTGTCAGACTACTTGGTAGGAGTCTGACTCCCAGCCCTACCTCTGACACATGTGAACTTTTATGTGAAGGGGAATAATTCAGGATCTAGCCAAAGGGTATATGACAGGCTATCTGTAAAGCAGGCAAAGGATACCTGGTGAATAGCAACAATTCGGAGACTGTTATCCTTTGATATTACCACTTGGTACTGCCGTCCCAATCGAAGTGATGTTTCATGCTGAACATCTTCGCACAAGGAAAACTTGCTGGCGGCCCTGACCAGCACCTCTGACAGCAATGTTCTTTTTCTCCTCCACACCAGGGGTTAAAGGCACCTTCTCCGTGAGCCCCTTCCCTGTCCCCAGAGCTGGAAGCGGTCTCCTTTTGCCCCACACTTCCATGGATCTTTCTTTCCCTCTCTTACACAGCCCTTGTCAGACGGCGTTGCTGTCCCCCTTAGGTTCTCAAAGATGCTCGGAAAATGTTTACAACAATATGTGAAATACTGGTCATAGCATGCGTGAAAAAGACTCACAGCGACAGAGAGGGACCTCAGTCTTTGGGAGCTTGGCTTAGTGTCCAGATGTATCTAAATTTTTAAGGCTCCCTTGGTTTGCAAGGCTGAAACCCCAATTCAAACTAATGATAGCATGGTTGTCACATGGGATGGTGACATTAGTGACATTATTGATGGAAAGATGCCTACAGAGTTAGAGAAGATTAAGTTATTATGATATTTGCAATATCAAAGGACTTGGAAATTTACAAAGATGCTACACCCAGCAGAAGATAACAGAGCCTTGGAAACCAAGGGAGCCTTAAAAATTTAGATACATCTGGACACTAAGCCAAGCTCCCAAAGACTGAGGTCCCTCTCTGTCGCTCTGAGTCTTTTCATGAATACTATGACCAGTATTTAACATATTGTTGTAAACATCTTCTGAGCACCTTTGAGAACCTAAGGGAGGTGGCAACACCTGGGGCCTCAGAGTTCCCCAGGGATGGAGAACACCACCTGCTGGGGGGGGAGGACCACTGTGGGAAGCTCTGTGTGCCATTTTCATAGAGAGGGAGGAAAATGATTAATTCCCTACTGGCCCCCATCTTCCCTGACTCTTCTTTAGCCTCTGACCTCATCCCCACTCACTCATACCCAACACATCCTTGAATTGATTGAATGAGCTGAAGATTGGTTTTCCAGGACCAAGTTCGAGAAGGCTCAAGCTTCAGCCACGCCTGAGGGGCTCTCCTGGAATTGAGTTCGCTACTAAGTGTGCAGCTGAAGTAGCTTTCTGAGATAGGTACCACTCCCCTCCCATTCTGCAGATGAAGAAACTGAGATACAAGTAGCAATTAAATGAGCTGAACTAAGTCAAGAGTAAGTGTCCGCATCTATGTGATTTTGCACCCCAGACCCTCAGCTTCTAACTGCAGTGCACTCTGTTGATTGCGTGTGATGGAAGGAAGGATGGACTGGGGTCTATTTTCTCTACCTGGGACTTAGCCGCAGTAAGTAGCACTCGTTTTCTCTCACTGTAAAAGAGAATCTGTCTTGGGAGGGATCGTGGCTGAGTTCTGACTTCTGCATTTCACATCTTCTGGATCCATTCAGTCCCTGATGCTGATAACTGGGGTGAGGAGGGCTGGGGCTCTGTAATAACAGGCTGCTCTCACTGGAGCCACATGGCTGGTGTGGGCGGAGGGCTGATGGGAGGCTCTGGGCCTATACTACCACAGATGCCCAAACTGTAGCTAAAGTCCCAGCTCCTCTCTGGAGTCATTTGGTAAACTGAAACGGTGACATGTTCATGGCAAGCAGCCAATGTTCAAAAGCAAAATAATGAGATAGAAATAGTCACCGGGGTTGTCCGGCATCTTTACTTCTGCTTGAGGATAAGTATTCTTGCTCACTGCCAGAGAGAATAAAGCAAGCCATAGGAAAGGCAGAACCACAAACACACACACTGCTTCTGAGGGTGGCAAGGGTGTTGTGGACGAGGCAGGGCAACAATGCAGGTTATCTGCTTTCCCATCTTTGAACTATAGCATGCAAAGCCCCTGCCAGTGTTAGCAAGCTATCCTTAGCAAGCTGTGTGACTTTGGATAAGTGACTTGCCCCCTCTGAGTCTTGGCTTCTTCATCTGTGAATGGGCAGTGAGTGAGGCTAATCTGCAGTGGTTTTAAAATTATGTTCTGCTGAGCCCTTAGCATTCCACAGAAGTCATTGTAGGCGGAGGGCCGGGGGCTCGGTGGGTGGGATTCTGATCCACTCCCCCAGTCCCCCCATAACCAGAGTATTCTCCTTTTATCTCTTTTATAATCAGGGTTCTGCATGATATTGTGAGGGGGAAAAGGGTGCTGAGGCTAAAAAGAAAATGCAAACCACTCTACAGATGGATCTTGGAGGCCTTCCAGCCCTCACAGTCTAGCAGTCAGGGGAGATAATTGTTTTCTAGTCAGGCCTCCCATCTCTTAGAAAAGATCTAGGCACCGAAAAGCAACCGCACCCAGATGCCTGCTTGCTGCCTCCTGTGGTAGTGGGATAGCTCTGTTATCCAATGACAAGAAAAACCCACTTTCCAGATAGGAAACCCCTGGTGAAAAAAGGGCTTTCTCCTCTTCCGCTGGACTTGGCCTGAAGCTGCCTACCGCGTACGTCTTTCTTTTGGTCTTGCTATTACGCTCCCTTCAGAAAACCCCAAGTTTTTGCGGTAAGATAGGGAGTAATTTTCCCTCTTGGCTAAATGGTTTCATGTGCAGCTCGTTGGTGTCCACGAGATTGAAACAGAGCTTTTAGAGGCCTGGCAAACCCATCTATTCATTTGAGTTAATAACAACTGCTGATGAATGCTATCTCTTCCAGCTTGCTGATAAATTATGCCTTTTATGATGGACATCTGATTGTAAAGGCCTTTGGCAGTACTTGAAGGCATTTAACTTAAACCATTATTAGATTTCAGTTTAGTTCTCCCTTGATACCCGGATCCAAAAATAAGGCCTTGAGGTACCTCTGAGATATTTAAGTATACGTTGTCTTAGGAGACCACCCTCGCACCAAAGGCAAATACCTTAAAAGTTACTTTGTAATATTAAGAAATAGAGAGAAATGGAGAGAGAAAGAGAGAGAAGGAGGTAGGTCTTTCATGATTACTAATTTAGCAGTCTCCCAGCTATGTTTTATTGATAACTCTAAACATAAATTTGCCTTTGGTATACTTTGCTGCTGATGCCTAAAATAAGATGTGTAAGAACACATAATCCTATGCCTAGGGCTTTTCAGAATAATGTACAAAGGCTCTTTGTGGCAACCCAAGCGAGAGATATTTAAATGGAGAGGCACAAGCTGAGGCAATGCTTCAAATCTGGGCAGAAAGAGAAGTCACCTGCTCCTCACTGGTGTGCCCTGCAGTCCCAGTGTTCATGCAGTTTTAAACATGACATTTCTTCTAGTTTATTCTTGAATTAGAAATACTAATGTTGCTCACATTTTATTATTTGTAACTGGAGCATCGTGTGTTCACAGGAGAAAAATAATACATACTGCACCACTTAAGAAACTGGTTACTTATGACCAAAGCCTGTTGAGACTATTACTGTAATACGTGTCATGAAAAGCTCTTATATACTCAGAGAAACGCAAAACTGCACACAGCGCCCACAAAGAGCAATCACTTTAGGTTGGGCGCGGTGGCTCACACCTGTAATCCCAGTGATCTGGGAGGTCTAGGCAGGTGGATGGCCTGAGCTCAGGAGTTCGAGACCAGCCTGAACAAGAGTGAGACCTCCATCTCTAAACATAGAAAAATTAACTGGGTGTTGTGGCAAGGACTTGTATTCCCAGCTACTCAGGAGGCTGAAGCAAGAGGATCGCTTGAGCCCAAGAGTTGGAGGTTGCTGTGAGCTGTGATGATGCCATGAATTCTACCTGCAATGAGAGAGTCCGTCTCAAAGAAAAAAAAAAAGCAATCACTTGAAAGGATTTGCTGTCTGTTGCATTTCTACTTTTTTCTTCTTCCTTTTTTAATCATGGGGTGCCAAGGGATAATCAAATGAATATATACATTTTATCTCCCAAATACTAATGAGCTTGAACTCAGTGTGAAAGCCAAAGAGCTGATTAGCGAGGAATGTAATGACATCATGATGGGCTCTATTTTCTTCATAAATAAATGATTTCGATAAAAATCATTTACCTGTGACGAACGCCACGAGGACCGATGTGCTAGCATTTGTTGTAGTAGGGGCTGGAGACAGGCCCCTCATCCTGGTGGATAACACCGGCTTTTCACCTATGATGTGTTAAAAATTAAACCTGCTTGTTTCTCCAGCTTGGACCTGGCGAGGGGCCCAAGCAGTCTGATAGAACTAGTTTATGGTCCATGGAGGCCTTTCCCAGAGGAGCAAATGGCCTCCTCTCCTGGCCCCATTTCTGCAGGCAGCAATGTATAGCAGAGAGACATAAAGCCCATCTCTTAGTATTATTTTAAAGGAGACAAAGTATCTAATACTGTGCTCTAGGCAAACATACTCTCCCAGACAGATCTGCTTAACTCCCTAGTATCCTGGAGCACAAAGCATTTTAATAAAAAAAAGATTTTGGCTGCTACACACACAGGTCTGAATAGCAGGCCTCCCACACAGATAGATGTACTCAAAGAGAGGCAGCCGGGCGTGTCTGATGTCAAGACCCCGGCCCTTTCCTCAAGCCCTCCCCTCTCCCCTGCCCCAAACCCTACCCGAGGCCCTAGAAACCAGCTGGGGAGGAAAGAAGAGGCCTCCTTTCTCTCTTCCCGGCTGGCCTTATCAGACCAGGGGCATACCCCTTTCCCCACCTGGCTGCGGGGCTATCCAGCCACAGCCTGGTGCTTGCCTTTCCCACACGTGTCCAGCAGGGGGCAGGCTCCTGCACTAGTTTTCTCTTGGTTTTGGCTGAGGAGCTATTGTTAGCATCTGTCTTCTGGGGTTCTTGAAGATCCCCAGAAGACAGGTGACAGGAGGCTGACAGCAACTACCATGAGCTCCAAGGCCACTGAATGCTTTGCCTTATTGTAATAATATTTCTTTTTTTTTTTGAGGCAGAGCCTCAAGCTGTCACCCTGGATAGAGTGCTGTGGCATCACAGCTCACAGCAACCTCCAATTCCTGGGCTCAAGCGAGTCTCTTGCCTCCGCCTCCCAAGTAGCTGGGACTACAGGCGCCCGCCACA